>CAJNDV010021946.1:29197-43261 GCA_905221635.1 Symbiodinium sp. CCMP2456
ATATTGACTACTTGGACCCTCAGGGTAGGGCTTTAGGGTTTAGGGTTTCTAGGGGTTCAGGGTTTCTAGGGGTTTAGGGTTTAGGGGTTTAGGGTTTAGGGTTTCTAGGAGTTTAGGGTTTAGGGTTTAGGGGTGTGGGGTTGAGGGGCGGGGCTTCTAGCATTTTTTAGGGTCCTACTTGGAAGGCCACATACATGGTCTTACGGGGCTTGACGTGGTTTTGAGCTCCATTCTATTTCATTTTTGTGATTTCTGTTCTGGACCATATAGGTAACACCAAAAAGAAAGTATAATGGAGCCTATGGGTAAACCCTAGAAACAAAAGCCCTTTGCCACAAGCCTGAATTTTGACTACGCCTGATCGGGCAGTTGGCTGCCACCACTCCCGAGCAGGGCGTTTAGAGGCCTTGGTAGATAGAAAAGGGTTTGAAGGGGAGGGGGGAGGAGGGGTATAAGTAGAAGTACAAGTACCCAGTCCTTCCAATTTCCCTGAATTGAGGAATCTATTTTTGACTCATAATAGTATCCCTAGCATGATTTAAAATAGATATGTTCCTGAATTAAGGGAAATTGGTCCGTGGGCATACTATAGAAGCCTAAATAGTTATCAATATTACTCTTGGGGTTCCTTATTTTTAATGATACTATAGAGTTGCCAAAAAACATATTCTAATCATCAAGGCCCCTACACCCTAAACCGTTATAGTAGCCCCTGTAGAATCCTTTAAGGAACCCTGTAAAGGAGCCCCAAGGCCTTGTTCTAAATTATTCAGGCCCCTACATTACTAAGGCACCTAAACCCTAAACCCTGCATTACTCAGGCACCCAGGAGGTTGGTACGTAGTCCTTTCCTGATTACTCACGCGTGAAGTTTGAGCGTTCATGGGTTTGTGACAGGATTTGGGGTTTAGGGTTTAGGGTACGCTTCTATCTCAGTGGTCGTGGGTTTGTGACAGGATTTGGGGTTTAGGGTTTAGGGTACGCTTCTATTTCAGTGTTCGTGGGTTTGTGACAGGATTTGGGGTTTAGGGTTTAGGGTATGCTTCTATTTCAGTGTTCGTGGGTTTGTGACAGGATTTGGGGTTTAGGGTTTAGGGTACGGATTTGGGGGTTACGGGTGGTTTACGATTCTTGCTCTTGCAGTGCTTTGGGGCTAAGCGGGGATTCAGGTGAAGGGCTATAGCGGCTATATCTCTTTTATATATATATTTATTCATTTATTTCATGCACATATATGTATATATATATATATATAGACATGAATCACAGTTGTCCAACTTCGACTTGAGCTAGATCCTGCGACCCCCTAGGTGTCTACCATAAATTTTGCTGGAACCCACATCAGGCTCATCAAGAAGGCCCCGAACAAGAGACCTTAGATCTGGTGAGTAAGCGATCAGCCGTCTGCGAAGCTATGCAAGCCTGGGTGCCGTGTATCAACAATAGCAAGGTTTATATATATATATATACATGTATAATATACATGTACACACACACACATGTGTGTGTATATATCGGCAGGGTCTGAGTGCAGGACCTTCTTAGCTGTTGCAAAGGCGACCCTATTGCTTCTTTAAGCCCTTGCCACGGTAACTTGAGTTAAGACTTTCTGAAGCACCCTAAACCCTAAATTCGGAATGAGGCCTTGATGATCGACTACATCTTCGCAGACTCGCGGCTCACGCATGGCCAGCAGCCACCCGGCTGCCTTTCGATGGCTCTAGCTTCCCAGATGTAGGGCTTAGGGTTCCGGGTTTAGGGTGTAGGATGTAGGGCTTAGGATTCAGGGTGTAGTTAGAGTGTACGGTTTACGGCGTAGGGTTTGGGGTGTAGGGTGTAGGATCTTGGATTTAAAGCTTTGAGGGTTTGGGGCGTCGAGCACACAGCTTGCTACACACATGGCTTGTTGTGAAACCATTACTCTAAGAAATATCAATACTTTTGGGGTTTCCTTACAATAAGTATAGTAAAAGATGCCCCAAAACCTTGTATTAGGTCACCGAGGACACTGTCGTGCACTGCGTCAAGCTAGTCCTTTCCCGTGGAACCTTACGTGTTTGAAGGGAGTTTGTACCAACATCTCGGGAAACCTCAAGGACAGATACTGCTGGTTCTTCAGTCCCCTATATTACCCTAAGGCTTTAGGGTTTAGGGTTTAGGGTCCAAGTACCTAATAACCATGTACTCTCCCAAATAGTAACCTACATCACTACGATCAGAAACCTAAGTACCTAATTATTGGGTCCTTTGGACCCTTGGGGTTAAGCCCCATTAAACTCTAAGGACCCCTCAAAACGGAGATCGTCCGGGAACCCCCATATGGCACCTAGCAAAGTAGAGGAATCCGAACATCACACCCGACGCCAAACCCTAAAACCTTATACGTTAGTTAACCTTAAACCTTACAAACCCCCAGAAACCCTTTGATAGCAGTCCGGCGTCATGATCTCGTTCAAGCCAATCAGACTTCTAGATTCGATGTACCGTCGCAACGATCGTGCGAGCGATGCATGTGGAATTCCGGAGCGGTTGGAGGTTCGGTGCTTTTACGGCTCCATATCTTACATTCATACATGGTTACTTCTACATTAGGGTCCTTTTCGGGTCCTCTGTATAAGGGTGCAGTACTATTTTGGGGACTTAAGAAAGGGACCCTAATTTTGAAATGTTCGGTTCAGTGGTTTCTGTTGCCGGGGTCTTCTGACGCGAGTCTTGGGCCATGGAGTGCGTCTCAGGGCGTGGATTGCAGTACCTTTGTTACTTTAGGTCCTACTATAGAGACCCAGTACGTAAGTATAGTGTATAACCCTAAGGGTCCATGTACCCAAATAGTAGATACTTTGGCCCCAAAGTACCCACATAGGGACTACTTTAAGGCCCAAGTATCTACTATTTGGATACATGGACCCTTAGGGTAACAGTATTTCTTTGGGCTTCCTGTTTTCTTGTCTACATAGTACAATATGCACCAACACTGACTACAACGGTACCAATGTATATGTATATCTTTTTATACACACATTATCATGTGCGTGTATGTATGATATATATATATATATATACACACACATATATTGCTACAGTGCAGGGTCCAGGTAGGGCTGAGGGATCGGCAGTGTCAGGTGATGGGGGCTAAAGAGTAGAGGCAGCGTCGATCTGCCAAAGAACGCCTGAAACCCTACCTAAAGTCTCCATTCTAGTTCCTTTTGTTGGTTTAACCAATCTTATATTTAGGATCCTCGAAGGGAACCCAGAAAAAGAACTAGAATGGAGACGAATTATCGGTAAGACTCTTGCACAGAAACCCTGCACCCAGAGCACCTATGCCCTAAGTCCTGAGCTTGAAGACTCAGGCTCTTAACTTTGGGGTTTAGGGTTTGCCATTTTAGTTAGGGTTTAGGGTCTAGGGTTTAGGGTTTAGGGTTTAGGGTTTACCATTTTAGGGTTTAGACAAGCCCAGTGGGTTGCAGGAAACAAAGAAGATCTACACATCCACGAGGAGAGAACCGAAACCTTAGAGTGAACTCATATGGGGGCCTTAGTAATTAGAATAGGGTTTTGGGGTTCCTTGAAGGGGTTCCTCAAAGGGTTTTAGAAGGGTTAGTAGAAGGGTTTCAAAATGTAGGGGCCTTAATAATTAGAATAGGGTTTTGGGGCCCCTTATAGTGTAGTAATATTAAGGAATCCCCAAAATAGTGTTAGTAAGAAATTCAGGCCCCTGCATTACTGCTGCTGCTGCTGCTGCTGCTGCTGCTGCTGCTACTGCTACTACTACTACTACTACTACTATTACTATTTCTCCTTAATCTTGCACTAGGTTGCTGAATGACTGGACGATATGCCGGGTTCCTCCCCCCAGGCCCTAAACCCTAAACGCTAAACCCTGAACCTTAAGACTGGGAGCTAGGATTAGGGGGACCCTTGGGGATATAGACCCTCTCAATAAGGTCCCTTTTAAGAGAGCCAAAAGTAGGGTTCAGAAGGGGTACCCTTTCAGGGGTACGCATAATAGTGCTACCTAAAGCCCTGCATCGTGCGAGTTGGGGGATCTGGCTTGAGGGCCCGCTCAGATGGGGTTTAGGGTTGAGGCTTTTAGGTTCAGGGTTTAATATGGAAGCCAAAATAATTACCTATACTATTCCTTAGGGTTCGTTATTATACTTGTAATATAATATGGGCCCCAAAGCCCTATTCTAATTGTTGAGGCCCCTACATTATATAGGGTTTGGGGCTGAGGGCTCCTGCCATTCACAGCATTTCTGGGTCTCTGTTCCCCAATGCCCCTATCGTCCAAGGCACGGCGGGGTTTGCATGCAGCACACGCCGTCCATGGAGCCCAGATACATCCCCGACGTGTGCTTCGGACTGCACTTCTGCTCAGCCATTGGCAGTTTGCAAGCACAGTGGGGACATGGCGTACGGTCAGGTTTGCTAGGATTCCTCGTGCATCCGAAGGGCAGGAGGAAAATGATGTTCCAACTTGCTGGCTTCTGGTTCCAACACCTAAAACCTTAAATACCTCAATCCGTAAACCCTAAGGCCTTATAATGCCTAGATCCCTAAACCCTTCAACCCGACTCCCTCCCTAAATTCCCAAATTTGTTCAGTGCTGTTTCGAATTCTTACAGGCATTTGTCATGGGACGAAAGATTTGGAGCATGTGCTGACCTTTGTTTACATGGGGTTGACCCTCCCCTAACACCCCATGACCCCTGGGTTTAATGCTTAGGGTTCTTGGTTTTAGGACTTCCGAACTATGTAACTACACCTTAAAGGCAACAGCTAAGGCGACCAAGGCCCAAAGCAAAAAGCCACATACCGACCTCCGCACGAAGCCACCGATGAAAGTTTTAGTGTCCAGGGCTCGGGACCCTATACTCCCCCCCTGAATCCTCTCTCAGACTGTCAGAAAGCAGATTTGGATTTCAGAATTTAGGGCTGGTACTTGCGGCCTCAGAGCTGTGTCGTCTAGTCTACAGGTGGTTCTCTAAACTAGTGTCCCTTTGGGGGTCCTTTTCATAAGGGTGCCGTACTGTATTGGGGACCCAAAAAGGGACCCTAATTTAGAAAACTACCCATATGGGCTACAAGAGGGTCATTGGTTGGTTTCCTGTTATGATGTTTTGGTGGTGGTCGTGGAAGAAGGCCGGCATGTTTGCAATCTTTCTCTTCTACTTCACTCCACCCCGAAACCCTGTTCTAGGTCTTACGGCACGTACACTATGTTACGTTGAAGTAGTTTGTCGGAGTGCGGGAGGGGAAGGGGCAGGCTGTAGCGACAAAATATACTGTCGCAGGCTAGAATTACATTGGCCGGAAGCAAGGAACTTCGACCCAAGCTCCCTATATATCCGCCCAACACCCTATAAATCCCCGATTAAGCCCTGCAAAGAAGCACTACAAACACACCCTATTCGTTCTATCATCATGAATTTCTCATCATGCTTCTGCAGTGTCACCCCGTTGTGCAGGAGACCCCACGGCAAAGTGGAGTCGATTTAAGCAGTTTCCGCACATGAAAACACCTAGAGGGTGAAGGACCCGTAGGACTTGTAGAAGGGTCGTCGTTCTGAAACTGAACGTTAAAAAAGCCTTTGTAGGGGGGGTCGCTTTATCAAAGCTGAAGAAATACGGAACAAGGGGTAGCTTTGTTTTCTGTGAGGAAAGCCTAAGCCCCAAACCCTACATGGGTTCAACCCTAAACCCTCAATCCTAAACCCTGGACCCTGAACCCTGAACCCTAAACCCTCAATCCTAAATCCAAAACCCTAAATCCAAAACCCTAAACCCTGAACCCTAAACCCGAAACCCTCAACCCTAAACCCTCCAGTCTCTCATAGCGACCAAAGAGCCCAGGAACAGCGAGTTCCCAGTGGAGTTTTCGGATCACTTCGGTGTGACCGCCCTGCTTCACATTCCGGGCTCCGATACCGAAACCGTGGCTGCAAAAAGTGGAAACCCCAAACCCTAAACCTTAAACCATAAAACCCTAAACCGGTGGAATGAGGGTAGGTAGGATTACGGATCCCGTCTATAAGGACCTACCTGCATCCCAACTAAGGAAACTGTGGCCGACGAGCCCGATTGGAAAGAGAAAGTCTTCTTTCCGACCGTGGCTGACCACCATGAGCCACAAAGGTTTCATTTTTCGGACAGCTGGAAGTCCCCTGTATAATAGCGGATGTCGCGTTTCGGTGTTTGCATCATTACCTCCAAGGTCCATGTACCTATACATATACTTCGGCCTGAGAAGGGGTCCATATGTGCATATAAGTACATGTAAATATATAGTCATATATATATATATATGTATATTTACACACATAGTTATCGTATGTATAGGTACTTCGAGGTCAGAGTCTACATTACAGAGGTGCATGAACCCTGAAGCTGCAGCATGTTGGCGGTGATCATTCAAAACCTTAGCCCAAATCCGTTCAGAGTTTAGGGTTTAGGGGCATGGGACTGAGTAGCTGAGGTTATAAATGAGCACCTGTGGATATCATCATGTACAGTCGCTTGCAGCCCCTATTCGAGTACATGTAACGTTGCTTACCAAGTCCTCTGATCCTCCAATGCAGGGTTAGCGTAAGGGGTACTACAAGGTCTACTAGCTGCTATAAGCCCTAAAACCCCAAATCCTAAACCGTAATCCCCTAAAGCCCTAAACCCTAAGCCTCTTGACCCTAAACCCTCGACTTCCTGCGTCTGGCCGAAAGCCCTTACCGACTCGTCGGAAACATCCAGAGCTCTTAAGGAGTGAAGGTGCACTTTCCGAATTCTGGGGAAGTCAACATAGGCCCAAGAAAGTATACCGACGATGTTACTATTAATATTAGTATGCAATAGTAATCATGGCAATAGCAAGAATGATGTTAAATGCTGTTTCTCATAGCACTTCATCTTTGTTTCATTACCATTATGTTTTAGTGGCTGTTATGGCTATTAGAATTGTTATTACGAGGTTCTGGTTTCACAGGTACACATGTGTAATACTGATGCCATGATTACTACGAGAAATATCATTGATGTTATTCGCATTACTCAGACTGTCAAGTTTTTATTAGTACTCTTGGCAATACTAATGTTGCAGCCATGCTTATTTCTACGGTATGACCGTTATTAAGAGGACCCCAAATGGAAACCCCAATTTTCGGAAACCCTGGGGGTCTGGCTCTCATGCCTCATGGCAGGGGAGCTAAACTGGGTTCTTGCTAAGAATTCAGTTTCAGTTGCCATAATCGGGGTCTATAGTAAGTAATGTGGTTTCCGTATTATAGACGCTTGAGTTAAGCCAGTTAACAAGAACCCAGTAAAGAAGGCTCATTTCCACCGGCCGGAGTTTCCGAAAGGCAGAGCTCGTGCTTCCTCGTCCGCAGCGAGTACGAAAATGATGATCCTTGGAACGTCCTTACGGATCTGCCATTCGGAACCCAATAGAAGAGCATCCATGCAAGCAGAACCACAATGCTTGCCGGTCGCGAAGGTCCTGCGCAGTGCCTCTGCAAAAACCCATTTCCGAGAACGGCTGGGCTTTTTGGCATTCCTTGTTGAGATTAATCAATCAGTGTGCTCACGTGTTTGTCTGTGAAATTTCTGGTCGGCTCAGGGCGACCGTGGATGAGACTTTGGTTCAGAAAGGTAACACTGCCGACAGGACATGACCTGTTCGCTGGCCTCATACACACAGTGCTACATGAGAGAGTCAGCTGTGTACTTTAAACACATCGCAAAAACATCCCTGTCGCTTGTCCCATATACCCGAAACCCCTACTGAATAGGTACTGCCCATATATTACACCCTAACCCCTACAAAACTCTGCATGGCACTGTCAAGAACTTGTACAAATCCATAAGACCGTATACAAGCTCTGTATGATTGATTCAAGAAAGCTTTGTTGCCCGGAGCTTCCTCGAGCTGCTCAGCAGGAAGTTGGACGCAGTTCGAACCTCTGCGACAGTTAGTATCGTTGCCCCATAAGCCCTAAACCCGAATAACAGTACAGAAACCCGATCCACCCAAGCCCCTCCGTCTAACTATTCACGCTTAAGAAACCCCGGCTGTTCGCTCTCAAGCCGAACATAGCTTTGGACAAGCCTTAAACTTAGAGGCTGAGCACCTAGTACACGAATACGCAACATCAACAAGTAGTACACCATCATAGCAGATCAGTCACGGAAGTTTGGCATGTGCTTGCAATCATCGGTGTTTCATGCATGCTATACAGACATTGTATTCATTCATCTCATGCCCCTAGACCGTGCTCATAGGCCCCGTATTAGGCATGCACACATGCGTTCAGCTCCAGTCTTATAGCGCTCTTCCTGAAAGTCCAGCAAGGACATCGCGTGCCTGAAATTTTCAATACATCCCGATGCTAAACCCTAAACCCTGAAACCCTAAACCCTTGACCCTAAACCCTAAACCCTAAACCCCTAAACCCTATATAAACCCTAAACCCTATATCGTACCGGAGGCCCAACATCCGAAACCCAGGACGTAGTCCCTCGATGTGAAACCCGTAGCGCCTGTCGTCCTAACGCTGCCAAGTCTACGAAACCCCATGCATCGCACCCTCTCCATACGTATATACTCTCCAGGTACAGTAGTCACCCGTGACTAGAAATCCGATGAACTCTCATAAGCGATCCCTTTGGGGCGTTTTATTATTTGCCCCAGCCCGCAAAAACAACTCGAAACAATGTCTGTCTGGAGGTGCCGTCATGGAAGCGCCGATCGACTGCAGCGACAAACATAGACCGGCTTTCGGGTTTAGGGGTTTAGGGGTTTAGGGGCCTACCTTAAGAACCCAAATCCTACTTTTTTGTAGGGTCCCTATAAATCACATATTAGGGTTTATAATAAGAACCTACAAAAAAAGTGGGTTTTGGGTTCTTAAGGTAGGGGTTTAGGGTTTAGGGGATGCCTATAGTCTCCATTGTAGTTCCTTTTTTGGGGTTACCTTACTTGGAGGTTCGTGGGACTTAGTAAGTAAGGTTATAAGTCCCCTAATTGGGGTTATAAGTATAGTCACCTTAGTTATAACCCTACTTACTAAGTCCCATGATCCTTTAAGTATGGGATCCCCACAATCTACAATTGAGTCAAGGCAACGAAAGCCCCTCAATGGAGACAGTTGGAAGGGCCTGGGGGGCTTCTGGATTTCGGGTTTAGGGCTCAGGGTTTGAGGGTTCTGGAAGGTAGCAGGTTTCTTTAACCCTAAACCCCAAACCCTAATCCCTAAACCCTAAACCCTAAACCCCAAACCCTAAACCCTAAACCCTAAACCCTAAACCCTAATCCCTAAACCCTAAACCAAAAAAGAAAGCAGCGAGTTTCGAGGCTTCCGGCTGAGTGTTTTCGGTTCAGTGCTAGGCTACGGAGATCCGCGGTTTAGGGTTCAGGGTTTAGGGTTTAGGGTTTAGGGTTTAGGGTTCAGGGTTTCATACAGGAGACCAGAATAGGATAGGTTTCGGCACAGTACATAAGGAGACCAGAATGAGGCAGGTTATTTTCTGCGCTTCACATCAGGAGATTTGCAAAAAGGAACCCGGTTATCAAAGAAGGTAGGTGCTGTTGGAACCCTAAACCCTAACCCTAAACCCTAAACCCTAAACCCTAAATCCTAAACTCTAAACCCTAAACCTTAAACCCTAAACCCTAAACCCTAACCGGGCCCAAGCAAACTCTCAACCCTCAACTCTGAGGCTCTAAGGTCCCTCGTCTCCGGAAGCCCTGTGCGAACTTCAGCTGGGTTTAGGGTTTTTAGGGTTTAGGGTTTTTGGGTTTAGGGTTTAGGGTTTTTAGGGTTTTGGGTTTAGGGTTTAGGGTTTTTGGGCTTGGGTTTTTTTGGGTTTTGGGTTTAGTGGTTTAGGGTTTAGGGTTTTTGGGTTTAGGGTCCGGGGCTTTGGGTTCAGGGTCTGACAAAGGTTTCAGGGTTCAGTCGCAGGGTTCATAAGGGGCCCCTGTGGGGGGGACACCTGCGGGTTGCACTTTTGTGGCCGAATGGGCCTGTTGGGGCCTAATGGGGGCAAATGGGCCCATTGGGCCCCATTGGGTTTAGGGTTTAGGTTGAGGGTTTAGGGTTTAAGGTTTAGGGTTTAGGGTTTAGGGTTTAGGGGTTTAGGGTTTTAGGTGCCTCTAGGACCTCACGCCCACAAACCGCTCTAGAACCCTAACCCTGAGTGTCCAAAGGACCGCACTCTGGGTCTACTATCTTTTGGGTTCGGGTTTAGGGTTTAGGGAGGCTTATCTCAAAGCCGACGCCAGCCCCACACAATAATTCCAGGATCTAGTAGATGTAGGCTGTAATAATAAACATACGTACCCAAAGGGTCCAAGTAACACTATAGCTTCTCCTTCGGGTGCCGAAATATCTACAAGGAACCTACGGTATCGGCACTTGCAACCCACAGTCTTGCGCTAATCTTTAATCCCTAAACCCTGAACCCTGAACCCTAAACCCTAATCCCTAATCCCTAACCCCTAAACCCTAATCCCTAAACCCTAAACCCTAAGCCCTAAACCCCAAACCCTTGCTTCGTCCGCTGCCGGCTCTTAGCTGCCTGCCACGCCCAGCTCTGTACAGGCAGAACTTGGGTTTTCAAAGTTTAGGGCCTACCCAGTTTGTAGGGATTGCAGGTTTACCCTAAATCCTAAACTCCCTCAACCATAAGGCCTAGAAGCTTTTGGGCCTTGGTTTTTGTTTGTTGTTTCAGGGTTTTCGAGGGTTTCTGGGTGTAGAGGGTCTGGGTTTTGAGGTTCTGGATTTGGGCTTAGTGTCCAAAGTAGCAGAAGTGTAGAGCGAATGGCCTCCTGATTCGGAGTACCCAAAATGCGTCCTAAGTACCTCTGTGGGAGATACACAGGCCAGAATGAGCATTCCTACTATTGAAACCTGACTTTCTGCTATGTAAGTACTCAGGACAGTTTGGGGTAATAGTGCCGCTGTGTTTCGAGGCCGTGTTTATGCTGGCGTTCCCGGTTTGTGTGGGGTTTGGTTTGCTGAGCGGCATTCCCTGTGTATATGGACTTCTTGAGGGGGGCTTGTCAGTATTGGACTCAAATTCGAATGCATAAGAATTTCTCATGAACAGTTTCCTCGTTTTGGAGACCCTCAACTCTATACAGCATGGTCATAGACACAGACAAAGCCTGACCTCCACACCGGAAGGTGCTTAATATAGGGTTCGCAATTAACAGAATAGTCGTAAGATCCCCATCCCCTTCTATTTCCTATACTCTAATATACTCCAAACGCCTATTCCTTAAACCCTACACCGTAAACCCTAAACCCTAGACCCTAAACCCTGAACCTTCACCCTTAGACGCTAAACCCTAACGCCTAAACCCTACTTGGAGGTTCAGGGGTAGTTATAAGTGGGGTTATAAGTCCCCTAGTATGGGTTATAATTACAGTTACCCTACTTATAACCCCACTTATAACTACCCATGAACCTCCCAAGTACACCCCATTTTTAGTCCGAAGCCTTGAGGCCCGACACACACAGATCGATCCCTGCAGCCCGACTGAAGTCTGGGGCCAGCATCATTCCCTAAGGGTTCTAAGTGCTTAGTGCTTAGGGGTTGAGGGGTTTAAGGGTTTAGAGGTTTAGGGGTTTGGGGTTTAGGGTTTAGGGATTTAAGGGTTTAGGGGTTTAAGGTTTAGGGGTTAGGGGTTTAGGTTTTAGGGGTCCTAAGCTACTAAGTTCTAAGTGCCTATATCGTAGAATGTAGGGTTTCTCTATCGGGAATTAGTATTCTGATTTGGGATCTAGGACCCTTTGGGATTTAAGCAGCAGGAACCTGGGTTCAGGGGTACATGAGGTTTGTTTTAGTGCATGCAAAATGCAGGGAATTAACTATAAGAGTTGTATAGGCCGTTTCGGATTTAGTATATGAAGCCCGATCATTCGATTTAGGTGCCTCTGGCTTTAGCATTCTCATGGCCAATCTCGTAAGACACTTTAAAACGAAACCCAAAGCCCTGGCATTTCTTGGCACCAGTGCAACATCTCTGATCACGAATCCCCCTTCGCTAACCCCCCCCCAAAAAAACAAAGCTGAATTGCGCAGATCATGGCTCGCATTCTGGCGATAGCTTTGCTCCTCCCGGGCACTCGAGGAACGTCTATCCGGCTTCTGTTCTATTTGTCGGTATGGTTCTCGATTTGCATGTATGTAGTATGCGGGTAGTTGAATAATGCTTGAACGATAGTGCAACATGATAGTGTAAAGCAATGTGTACCTTGGTGTCTAGTGTGTCTACTGTGTGATGTGTTGAACTTGTACAGTTACAATGTGCATAGCGTGTGCAAGGCAAGATGTAACGTGTACTGCAATGGCTTGTTCAATGGAATGTGTGATGCAACATATAAGGTTACATGCAATGTACTGTGAGGTGTAATGTTAACGTCATTTGTTACGAACACGGTGTATTGCAACGCAGCACTAAGTTATGTAATTCACAAGAGATGCCTACATGTAAAACATGCCGCACATGCACATGCATATATAGAACAAAAATGCTGCTTGAGAAGTACTGTAGTGCCTTAGGGCCATGCGCCAGGAATACACACTCCTGACCCTGATATCTGATGTATCTATGCACGAGTGGATATAGAGTTTGATTCTGTGCGTGTTATATCCTTGTATTGATGGTCTGTGAAGGCTGTCAAGGCTTTGTAAGAATCTGCTGACGAGCACCGTGCTTGCTCAGTCTTTGAGGTTTGGGTCTGGGCTTGTTTAGGGTCGGCATTTCCAACCCCAAACCGCGCAGCTTTGCCTTATAAGCTCGTCCGATACCCCTGTGTGAAACCTTGTCCTACAGCCCGTGCCCCAAGTCACAGCAGAAATGCATCCATGACCCACACCAAAGCACGACGCGTTCTTTCCCGAAGAGTCCATGATCCTGTCGGTATATTATTACTTCGCCCTGATGTTACATCCACATGCTATCATTCTTTAGACATACGGCAAACATGCAGGTACGTTGACCTACGGACACATAATTTTCGATATGTTGCTGCTAGATAATGTTTTGAATATGTTGAGCTTTTTGGGATACCTTAGGAAAGCCATCCAAGCCAACACCCTCAACAGTCTGCGCAGAGGAGACGGGTGCATCATCACAGCCAAGGCCAGTTCAATTGGCGGAGCGGATCTAACCTTATCTGACGCTCCAATACACCACCATGTTCTGGGTGTGCATAGGCCGCAACTGTAGGCTTTTTGGTGCGCCCAAACCCCAAAAGCACGTTTGAAAGAATCATGGAGCCAAACAGGGCCTCGGTGTAAACTTGCTGTCGTCTGCAAGAGGTTCGTTATCGCAGTCCGCGGCTGCAGCACAAGTTTGGGTGTGTGAAACCGCTGTGGAGGGGGAAGGGCCTGGCCGGCAGGTCTGCCGAAACTTCCCTGAGTTCAACAGGACCGGTGCAAGCAGACTTGTAGTTTCCATAAGAACGGCTGGCCTTTCAATCGAACATCAACCAACTTCGGGTGCTAATTACTGCTGCTGCTGTTACTGCTGTTGCCGTTTTACCTGCTTCTACCGCTACTGCTACTGCTACTTATGTTTGTTTTCGATTTGTTTTTGCTGCTGCTGCTACTGCCACTGCTACCACTAGCTTTACGACGACGACGACGACTACCGCTACTACTTCTTGCCTGCAAAGCCAAAGCCAGGGCCCGTAAACCCTGCTTGGAGGTTCAGGGGTAGTCATAAGTCGGTCTTAAAGCCAGAGTAACCATATAATTGTGAACCATATCAGCGGACGTGTAACCCTACTGATAACCACCCATGTAATTATATGAATCCATACTAGGGGACGTACAGCCCTACTTAGAACTACCCATGCACCTGCAAGTATACCATCCTGTTCCCTAAACCCTTGGCCCGGAAGCCCTGGGCCCTGTAAGCACGTAACCCGTGTGGCCCCGCGTAGCGCTGAAGCTCTCTCAAATGAGGTCTTGTCAGGGGATCCGATCATGTACCCATGTATGTATCTTTGTATGTATGTACGTACGTACGTATGTATGGATGTATGTATGTATGTACATATATA
>CAJNDV010021946.1:52646-63548 GCA_905221635.1 Symbiodinium sp. CCMP2456
GGCAGGAGGGTTTAGGGGAGGGCCGGTTAAGGGGAAGGGGTTTTGGGGTTCAGGGAGGGTTTAGGGTTTAGGGTTCAGGGTTTAGGGTTTAGGGTTCAGGGTTCAGGGTTTAGGGTGTAGGGGTTAGGGGGTTTAGGAGTTTCGGGTTTAGGGGTATAGGGCTTTCGGGTTTAGGGGTTTAGGATGGGGTGTGGGGCCCATGATAGGAAAAGCATGTTGTGCAATCTATGATATGTCTTTATTCGTATTCGATTTGGTAACTTTCCTTCGAAAGAACCCAGGCTCGGGTGCGATCTATGGCCAGATGGTCCACTGTGTCAATCAAGAGTTGGAGCCTATCTTCTTGCCAGGCTTTTGTTCGATGTACTGGCTCCGACTCATGTACCTGCAGTCCAAAAGACTTCATTTTCGAAGGGGACATATGGGGTTTCACACTGAGGAAGCCTAAACCCCAAACCCCGATTGGGCTGCAGGTACAGCCTTCGTGGAGAGCGGTGGCTGGGCCCTTACCTTCTGCCCATTCTGTCAGCCGTTCGAGACACGGGGGCGTTCTTCTTCGTCACCTCCCTCTGTGTGGCCAGCGCGACGCATGCCTACGTGATCATGAACCCCCGAGGCGAAGTAAGGAACAGGCTTTAAGTCATAAGGGGTATCTTCCACTTTCGGGTCTTAAAGGTATGGTCATATGGGCTTAAAGATGTTTGCAGTAAGTTGCTTCATGACAGAGGCTGGTTTTGGGTTATTCCAAACCCTAAGCCCGAAAACCCGCCGCCACGTGAGCCCCAGGCGAGGACGTTTTTCCGGTGTACTCTGCGTTCACACACACGGTCCGATTAGCCATCTTCGGGGACTTTGACCTCTTTGAATACCAGGGCCAAGACACTACGTTTGAGCAAGTGGAGGGCGAGTGGGCACCGAAGGACCTAAACCCTAAACCCTAAACCCCTAAACCCCTAAACCCTAAACCCTGAACCCTAAACCCTAAACCCTAAGGGCGAGTGGGCACCGAAGGACCCTAATCCGACAGACTTGGAGCACCTCCCTTACATCTACCTGCAGCTCTGCTTCTTCTGCACGGGGATTGGCATTACGGTGCTGCTCATGAACCTGCTACTCTGGCGCATGGTAGGCAAGTTTCAGCCTTTAACAATCCGGGTTACAACGAGCCCCTTCCCCACCAAACTGCATGGTCAAGGATAGCCACTTTTGCCGAAAATGCAGGGGACAAGGCTCATCTGTTATCCGAGCCCACCACAAAGCCCATATCCCCACCTAAATCCTAGGCCCCAAATGAATCCCGAAACCCCTGACTCAGCAAGTGAGGCTGATTGCCATCCTAAGCCAGAACTACGAGATGCAACAGGATCGCGCACAAGGGCTCTTTGTGCAGGCCCGTGCGAGAATGCTGCTGGAGGCAGGTGCTGGGCTTAAGGTGCCGGGTTTGGGTTTGACGTTTCGGCAGTAGGGAAAAGAGCTCCATAGGGTTTCACAGATTGCACAAGTTGCGAAAAAGCGGGCCAGGGTGTTCTAAGGCCAGGCTACCTTCAAGCTACCCATCATATAGCGCAGTCCTTTGGAGAACTCATTCTGTCGTGACAATCAGATAGCGAATGCTCAGACTACTGCGACGGGTGATGGCGGTGAATGGTGATAGTTGTTGGATGGTATCTTTTGTTATCATCGTTCTCACAATGAAAGACATGCCCGAAGGTGCAGCGCAGGCCTTGGATGATGGTGGGCGCCTGGCTCGGTCGAAAGCTCTTGGACCCCGCGGCCGAGAAGCCCCCGCCCCCGCCCCCTTACTGGCATCTTGGGAAGCTGGCCGAGATCTCATTGAGCCCTCTCACAATGATCATGGAGCCTCTTGTGAGGCAAGGGGCGTATTACCAGAAGAATATATTCGAGCGATTCTTGCAGCGTGCTCTCTGGAGCCCGGTCTCGAAGTACAAAGTTTTGGCCCTTGGCGTTCCAGAAGCTTGCTTCGACAATGGCAGAGCTGTGAACGTGTTGCGTTGCCTCTGCTAGTCCGCGTTATAGCCCTTAACTCCTAAACCCGAAACCCCCAAACCCCAAAACCCAAACCCTACACCCTGAACCCTGAACCCTGAACCCTGCACCCTAAACCCTAAACCCTAAACCCTGAATCTGAACAGGTAGTGTGTCTGGTGCTGCTCGTCGGGTCGCTGCTGAGCTTGCTGGTTTTCGCGGTCCTCACGCTGCTGCTGCAAGCGGTGGGTTTCCGACTCACAGGCCGTAGGGGCCGTCGGGTTCCTTTAAAGGGTCCTACGGCCTTTGCCAAAGGGTTCCTTTACAGGGTCCTACGGGTTTTTAGGGTTTTAGGGGTTCAGGGGTTTCAGGGTCCTAGGGGGTTCGCGGTTTGGGGCCTCAGGGGTTTTGGGGGTTCGGAGGGTTTTAGGGGTCAGGGTCTAAGGTGAGGACTAGGGACCCGGAAACCGTGTAAGCCACTGGCTCAAAAAAGCCCGATGGCTTGTTGTAAGAGAATACTTAAGAGGGCTTGGGGGTGCTTTATACTGTGCGTATCGTATTTGTAGGGTTTAGTGTCTGTGCAGTTTTGAACGGATACTGTATTGGGCTCCCTGGGGAAGCAGCACCATACAAGAAAGCTGTGTACCAAGTTTTCAGTCCCCACAAGCCCTGAAAGGCATTCGCTACACGCTCAATCTCAGCTTATTCGGCCTTTTTGGAGATCGTTTCGCCGAAGAGTGCGAGATTTTTGCACTGGTCCGGACGGAGCCTCGCCGCAGTGATCCGGGCTAAGGCGGTAAGTGTTCAGGGTTTCAGGAGTTCAAAACTTGGGCAAATATCCGCAACTTACGTACCAGCTCAATCCAAACCCAGACACATTGCAAGTTGAGATTCAGCCCTTAACCCTACAGCCTTTTCAATCCGTGGCTCCACGAGCTCACCGCCCGCACTTGAAACCCTAAAGGATTTGGCGTTGAACTAGGGCTTAGTGTCTATGGTTTGAACTTTAGGGTTTAGGATTTAGGCTTTAGTTTTGGGTTTAGGCTTTAGGGTTAAGTTCGAAAGTCCAATCCCTTCAGCCCAAACCAGCTTAGGCGACTCATCCGTTAGAGTTTTAATTTGGCCTTGAGAGGATATCACGGGGGTTTGAAACGTTTTGAGGTGTATGGACCCCCAAATTTTTCTAGAACTGGACCTAAATTCAAGCCAGAACTTGCTACATTTTTCGGCAACACAAAGTTCGAGATGTTCATCCTCACGAGTTCCTTTTTTCCCCGTTGGCCTGAAAGGAAACTGCGTTGGACGATCTGCGAAGCATGCGCAGCGACCTCAAGGACCTCTTGGAAGTGTGTCATTACGAAAGATAAACCCTAAACCCTAAACCCTATTAATGTACATCTAAAGTGATCCTTAAGGGTTTCTATAGGTTTTCTATAAGGCTACTATGACAGTTTGTGGTGGTCTTTGCTACTTCCCTGTGCACGTTCATGCCCGCAATTCCTGCCAGCTGCAGCATGAGGAAGGGCTTCCTCGTGGTTTCTGAGGGCAGTCGTGTGGTGGGTTGCGTGGCAGTCCAGGTCAGCAACCGTCATGCTACCAACAGTTAAGGGCTTTCACTTGCGATGCCTCCAAATCGACAGACGAATTCACTGTTCTGAACTAACCCTGCGCTCCAAATGCCCGACGTAGTTGTTGCTGCTAGCAACTCGTTTCTCGGAGTAGTTGATGCTTGAAACCCAGGGTCCGAAACCTAAATCCCAGATTATAATGCCCGCCACATCGGTTTCTTCCCTATGTTCTGTGCCAGAATTTCGCATGTACCTCCATTTCAGACGCATGTTGAGGGCTTCGAGAGCCTAGCACCACAGCGCTCCGTTGTGCAAGACTGTTGCTAAACGGGGGTTGGGCATGATGTTCGGTGTAAGCTTGCCGGAAGTACAATGATGCTGTGGACGATGCTGGAGATATTGATGACGATGTGTAGGTTGAGGTTTGTGAGACGATGTTGATGATGCAGCCTGCACCTCAATCCGAAATCTGAGAACACTCCTTAGACATCCTTTAGAGGTGGGAAAAGTCAACGGCCGCCTTGGCCCCGCCGCTCCCGCCGTCGGTTCCGCTCTCCCTAAATCCCCACTGCTGAGATTGAAGACCCCGAAATGTGGCTAGATTTCGATGAAGTCCACACGTTAGCTTGAACTTGAAACCTTTTGAAGCTTTGACGAGGACAAGATGCAACTTCTGGATGCTAAGTTGCAGAAGCAGCACGACGAGCAGCTCGAGCAGAAGGACCTTCTTTCGACTCTTGCGTCTTAGTTCTTCAGTTTCCAGGGTTCTGAGTCGAGGTCTTTAAGTAGAGCAGCTTCGGATGGTGATCCTACTATTGAGTTCTTTTTGTATTCATCTTGGGTTTTCTGAAGGTTAAAGGGCTCATGCTGTTGCGGCTTTCTGGTTTCTTTCGCTGCATCGGGGACGCTTTTGGTTCTGGGTTGTCCTTTTTCCATTGGCCAGGGTTAGCGCTTTGGGGCATTCGCCTTTCGGATTTTTCAGGGGTTTCGCGGGTCTGTAATAGCTTAGGGTCCCCTCGACACTAAACCCTAAGCCCGAAGTGCGAACAGCGATGCAGGCGAGAATGAATTCCATGGACGGCAAGATCGACCAACTGCTCAAAATCCTATCATCAAAGGTCGCTTGTCATGAGTCCCTAAACCCTAAACCCTAAACCTTAAACCCGGTCATGAGCCTTAGCTCAACAGCGGTTTGGGTCGGTCTCGTTGGGAACAAGAGCTTCAGGTAGCGCTTCTTGTGGTTTGAGGTCTGGGTTGTGCGGGTTTCGCTGTTTCAGGCGCAAAGTTAACACCAGGGATGCTTTGCGTATCTTTGCGTCTGAGCCCCAGGACCCTCACTCAGATCAGCTTTGAGCAATCCACAACTTCAATGCCAGCAGCCCTGATCCTGATGTAAGCTTGAGCCCTGAGCCATTTCACATGTAAGGTTACTGCAGCATGTCAGCAAAATCCGAAACTCATCCCCAAAGCCCCGTGCACTCTACGTCACTCTATCATGAAAGCCCCAAGCCCCGCTGGCAAGGTTCCGGCGTGAAGGCGTGTAGAAGGCCCGGCTACGGGGCTTTGAGGACCTGATCTGGGCTTGGGGGTGGGGACGCACCCTAAGCCCTAACCTAAACCCTGCACCCTAAAACCTTAAACCCTAAACCCTTAACCCTGAAGTAAATGAAGGGCCAGAGGTTTCGGGATCCGGGTTCTTGCGACTCCGGGTCTTCCTTGGAATGCTTTCTGTCAAAGATCCCGGTTCTGCTCTTCGGCTTTGGGGCTCGGGGCTCGGGGTTTGTGGGGGGTTACTAGGGTCAGTTCTGGCATTTAGAGGTTTTCACTCAGAGCCTTTCAGAACCTCTTGATACAGTTCTTGCAGCCACGGCTTCATGGATCCCAAACTCTACACGAAACTCTGTAGCTTCACTGGCCGAAAACTTGAAACGTTTAGGGATCTTGGCTGACGCATCGAGCCGAAAGCCTGCACGTCACGATTTCTGCTTTCCGGGTTCAGGCCTTAAGACCCGCTCGAGCGTAGATTTTCGGGGCAAGGTGCCTTGCACCTTGAACACTTCACTCTTAATCTTAAGCCCGCGAATAATCAACACGAGATTGAGGCAGTTGGCTCCGAAAATGGTCCTCGAGCGCGTGATTACAACTGCAGAGCTGTGGGGGCTTACTGCAGGTAGACCTTTTCTGCAAGTGTAGCAGCCCAAGCTTGAAGTTTACGTGGTTTCGAAGGTAAACTAAACCCTGGCCGCTAACCCTAGACCCTAAACCCTAAACCCTAAACCCTGGCCGCTATTCCCGCATTTCTGCAGCAGGGCTTCTAGCTTGCTAGCAGTGCAGGCCCCGGATGATTGAGTGAGTGGCATGTGCCTCGGCTTCGTCGCTGGACAGTGCTGTCCGGGTTCAATGGTATTCGGGTTCAGAGTTCAGGTTTCAAGAAGGCTTTGGGCTTTGGGTTTAAAGTTTTAGGATCTAGGGTTAACACTTTTAGGATCTGGGGTTTAGGGGTTACAGGTTTAGGTTTCAGGGTTTAGGGATTGAAGCCTTGGGTTTACGGCTGTACTCGTGATGACGGCAAGGGAAAGAAAAGTAGTGCAAGCAAGGCCAGAGAGGATTGCAGCAATCGGAGTGCTCGTATAGTTACTGAAACTGGCAATGGTAGTCGGGTTAGCATCGCACTGGTTGTACCACACTAAAGCTTTCCGCTCGGAAAAGGACGGCAGCAGCGAGCGAGGCCTTTGCTTCAGCTTTAGGGTGAGTGCGCTGCCAGTGTCCGATCCGGGCTCCTGTTCAGCACAGGAGCTGAGATCCTGGCAACAAAGCAGAAGCCCTTTCCATGCACACTGAAAGCATGATTCTTCAAGCGCGGTATGCTAATGGTTGCTCTGAATTCCCCTGCCTTGTAGCTTCCGAGAACAGTGGCTTCAACGGGATCATGTGTTCGATTCGCTGAACAACTAGTCCATTTTTTGAACGTTCCCGGCTACCAAGACCGCGAAAACCGAGCCCTGCACTCACAAAACGGCTGTCTTCGGCTGTGGCGTGCAAATCCTTTTCATGTCTATGGAAAGCTGTACATGGAGGGAACGCCTCCAAACAGAGCCCGTTGTTTGGGTTTTGAGTTGATGCCTAAGGAGGCCTCAACCCGATATCCTGAACCAAGGGCAGTGCTGTCAGGACCCACATTGTCTTTTTACAAGAAACCTATCTATCTGTCTGCCGGTCTGTCTGTCGCTCGGTCTGTCTATCTCTTCCTAGTTCTCCATCGAACGATCCTTATCTATCTCTTTATCTCTTTATCTCTCTATCTCTCCATCTATCTATCTATCTATCTATCCATCCATCTATCTATCTATCCCTCCATCCATCCATCCATCCATCCATCCATCCATCCATCCATCCATCCATCCATCCATCCATCCATCCATCCATCCATCCATCCATCCATCCATGGATCTATCTATCTATCCATACATCTATCTATCTGTCCATGCATCCATCCATCTATCTATCTATCTATCTATCGATGTATCGACCTAGCTAGCTGGCTGTCTATCTACCAATCAGTCTATCTATCTGTCTGTCTGTCTATCTATCTATCTATCTGGCTATATCTATGGTCTTTTGACGCTTTCGTGGCAGTCGTCTGGTTGTCCAGCCAAACATTTTGGATCTTGCATTGCCCTTGTGGGACGTCTGCGCGAAGTGTTCGCGTGTCTGTGGACCCTGGGAACAACCCGAAACCCAAACCCTCAACTTAAACCCCACACATACATGGAGAGATACATATTCATGAGCTTCCCCTTGTAACTACTGTAGCCTTAGATAGCCCGCCCGGTGCAGTTTCTGGAGGCCGCTCCTTTGGAGGCCCACTAGTCCGATAGCAGGCCCTGACTCCTTGAGCAAGATGTAAGGTTTACGGCAGCTTAGGACATAGGATCTCGGGTTTGGGGCTGAGGTTGACGGTTTAGGGTTTGCAGCATTGTGGTTTCGGGGTCCGGGCTTTGCGGAATCGGGTCTTGGACCTCATCTTGCGTTGCAGCGTCTCGCTGCTGATGATTTGCGGGATTATGGGCTGAGCCCTATGCTTCCCGATCAACCACTCGATGAGTCCGTGCTTTGGCCTGCCGAAGCTACTCCAACCGTGCCTGTGTTCAGCGACGAGGAGAAGCTGAGGCGCCTTTGCATGAAATGCACCCTTGTGCGCTGTGGCGCGTGTTACCGTATTCTGCCTGTTTCCTCTGTATCGCCACAAGAGAAGAATTTACAGCTTGAGCCATGCGCCAGCGGCGTTGCTGTCCGGACTGGGCCTGCCAAAGGCATTCGTCCAGCGGTTCAGTGGAATTGTACCCTGAAGCCGGCTTCCGGGAACAAAAGTGCGGAGAAAAGGGCGCTCAGAAGAACATTTGGATGGAGTTTTCCCGTGCCTCCCAGACAGTTCAGCGCTCCATTCAGCCATTCCGACAATGAGGGCAGATGAGGGCAGAAAGCATGTAGAAGGGGCCCGGGGTCCCTCAGAAGCCCAGGCCCAGAAGGGAGCTTTATAGGATTTTTCAAGGGTTGCACACGGGTTTTAATGTTTCCACAAGAGGAGTTGTCAAGCGTTTGTAGAAGTGGGTCTACTTGAAATGCTTTCGTGTCCGAGATAGCAAAGTAAGAGCCGCCCCTAGAAGTGCTTCAAGTATGACAAAACCTCGGACTTGAACGAGTGCCTTGATTGCAATAGTTCAATAGTTTTTAGGTGTTCGGTTGTGTGTCATGTAGGTTGGCATCATGCGAACCAAGTACCTTCATAGTCTCAAGCAATGGGCGACATCCCGGCTCCGTCAGTGTTCCAGTGATGACAGCGAGCAACTCTTGATTCAATGCCATGCTCATTCCGTGGCTTTTTCCTCTCGCACAAACCATTGCATCCTAATCTGGACAGTTCGGCTTATAAACAACCTGCTGCTCCGGTCACCCTTGTTGCCGGCCGATGAGCGAGGTCTGATGGCTGAAGATTCACCGCAGGTTTTTCGGATGTCCGGGGGTATTGTCCCAAGTTTATACTGCAGAAGTTCGACATGCAGACTTGCTGGCTGTGTGTTGGAGGATGTTTAGGAAGCATGCCTCACAGAAAACTACGAAGGCATCAGCTTCAATGTCGGATTTGACAGGTCATTATCTTCAGATCTTCGAGCCCCAAACCACCGCAGACCCAAACAGTGCAAGAGCAGTCCCACGTATCCCAGAAGTGCTCCAAGACCACCCCATGAGTCCAAGTGCAAACCAGACCATGGCGGCAGCGTAGAACACGTACCACGCAGTGCCAGGAAGGGGATGCGCCCCAATTAAGATTTGCGCTGCAGTGTCGGGAACACGAGTCTTGGAGTCGGATGCAGAATTTGCACATGGCTGTGGCGGGAGCACGATCTCGCATGGTACTGCGGCCGGAAGACGACATGCAACACAAATATAGGCACGGCCCTGTAATGGGAGTAAATTTGCCGGCGTCGAACAATTTCAAAAACCCGTGGAACGGCAAGACTTTGCTTACACATCAAAGGGGTTTTGACAAAGCGAAGAGTGTGGCCCTGCTAGGACTTCAGGGACTTCGATCACCACGCTGTTTAACCTTCCGACATGCCAGCTACACTTCCGTTGCTGCGAACCATTTGACCATTCCCCATACTCTGGACTGCACCCCTTTTCCTCGGCCTGTGGACCCCAAAGCAGCCCTAAACCCAGATGAGTGCCCGAGGCCGATGGCGCGAGTCCTTTTTCGGAGGAGGTCTTCTGCATCTGCACTCCTCCGGAAGAGGCGCTCTCGACGGCCCCGCAGCCTGCGAAGGCGAAGCAGAAGGTGAAGTCGGTCAAGAAGGCCGGGTTTAGGGTTTAGGGTTTAGGGTTTAGGGTTTAGAAGAGTTTAGCGGGATTTATATGGGTCTTACACGCTTTTTCGACGTTTATGGCCTCTATGCGGCTTCAGAGGCTAACAGGGTTTACTGGAAGTGTTGCAAAGGGTGCCGACGGTCATCATACTCTCGGAGCTAGTTTAAGTGACCAGACTAATGATGAAGATTGCTTTTTAGTAAAGCAACCTAAGCTAAATTTCTTAGCAATGTTTTTCCAGCACTCGTGGCACATTGTTGGTACCCTAAACAACGACGAGGAGTATTGCAATGTGCCACGGCAAGGAACATCCTCGAAACGAAAGCCTCACATGTTATGAGCACGGGCTTGGGGTGCTCTATGCAGTCTCGGCGCTAGGGTGCAGGCGTGATTCCGAGTTTATATAGACTGTTCCGATGTTGTTTTCAGAAGGCTTGTGCACAATCTCATCGGGCAGTTAGGTCGTCCTAGGGGCCATGTCTGTTGCAGGTTCGGGCCACAAAGCGCACAGCAACAGCCGACGCTGATTGGCAGCATTGCCAGCTTTCCGCTAGGGTGTTTCTGACCGGAACCTCCGCATGCTCACATGATCCGCAATGTTGATTTGGACTTTGCTGACCACCCACCATATAGAACACTTGTGTAAAAGGCTGCTAGAAAGGTCTGGCCGGGGCTGTGCAAGACTCATCACGACAGCACCAGTCACCAGCCATCAAAACATATCCGCATGCAAATGAACTACAGTAGCCTCTGCAATCTAGTGCCCCAGTGGCTGCAGTGGTGATAGCAGCCGATTCATCTAATTCACGTCGGGAACACGTGTTGTTGCAAGGGAAAGGGCAACAGTCACACTGCAACCGGGACTGAATGCTCTCCCAGTTGATATGTTGCAGGTTTGGGCACCCACTGTATCGCAAGACTATAGCATGTAGCTTGATTACAAGTTGGCAGTGAAAGCAACGCGTCAGCATCATCAGCATGAGCATGGTTCCAACAGTTTCCTAGACATAGCTGTGGTCCGGGCAAGGTCAAAGAAAGATAAATGCCAAGATGGAGCCCTCATACAAGGCAAACAAGCACATGTATCACCATCACGCCTATCGTCAGCATCACCATCATCTCCACGGATCATTCATCAGAACTGCCACACCTATGCACCCTTAACAAGATCGTAGTAGTCATGCCCATCGATAGACTTTATTGCATTCTGGTAATGCAGGCGAAACCTTTCGCTTGACTGATGGATGCCCAAAGCAGTCAATGCCAATGAGCGGTTTTTCGTACCTTTACACTTGCTGTGAAGGTAGGTTGTGCATGTGACAGGCTAAACGGGATGTGTCTATGATTTGGGCTTACGTACTGTTTGTAGGGTGTTCAGAGGAGTTAGGGTTTAGGGCCTAGCAATGCCCGGGCCGCCGGGATGCAGTTTTCACAAGGGTTTCAGATTGCCACTCTTACTCTTGTCTTCCACAGGCAAGCATCG
>CAJNDV010021957.1:15512-63533 GCA_905221635.1 Symbiodinium sp. CCMP2456
GGGTTTAGGGTTTGGTTTGGGGGTTTAGGGGTTTGGGTTTGGGGTTTAGGATTTATAGGCGCTTCTTTGGGCCAGGGCTTTCGGACGCGCTGTTTTCACGGGTGGAGGATGAGGCTTAGATCCGGGTACCCCGTTTGCACGTCCAGCCGACGTTTGGACAGTTGCTGCTGGATTTACCTTTGCTGCTGGTCACTTAGTTGCCTATCGAAGGTTGAATATGTTTATATCGAAACCCGAAACTGAACCCCAAACCCGTCTAAGCCCGAATCCATATGTATGAAAAAAAAATATATATATATATATACATATATATGTATATAGTTATATCCTTTCACGACCCAAATGAATTTCTCATCAATTGACTTTATTTTTGGCCTTCGTGTCTGTCACAGGGCTGCGGGGAATCGAGCCGGTCACTGCTTTCGGTACGCGAAGCGCAGTGCGAGAAGGTATCCCCCATGACATACCTGGACCCCAAAGAACCTACATTTTTAGGGTTCCTTATTATGATTTCTTTATACAAGTCCTTAAAAAGGTAGGTTACTTGGGGTTAAGGTAGAACCCACAAGCGATGTAGACACACCCCCGAGTATCCATAGCCACGTCTTGTACAGAGATGTTTGACGATGACTCTCCTCCTGCCTACCTGGACCCCAAAAGTCGGAAACAAATAGCCTTTTATGGGTCTTGTGCCATTATTCTACCCACTTTTGTGGGGTTTATGTATTAATGAAGTTATAGAACTTGAGCGACAAGGCCTCAACCCTAAACCCTTACTTACCACAACGCTAGCCGAAACCCTCAACCCCAAACTCGAACCCAAATCACACACCCCAAGACACCCTGCCCAAAATCCGGAACCCTGAATCCTTGC
Organism: Symbiodinium sp. CCMP2456; assembly: GCA_905221635.1. Classification (NCBI taxonomy): domain Eukaryota; class Dinophyceae; order Suessiales; family Symbiodiniaceae; genus Symbiodinium; species Symbiodinium sp. CCMP2456. The sequence goes on from CAJNDV010021957.1 coordinate 16,387, forward strand.
TGCCCTAAACCCCTAAACCCCTACATAAACCCTAAACCCTACTGTAGAGCCTAAAATCCGAAACCCTGCATCCTTGTTGCCGACTGCCGCAGTCGGGGTCCATGGAGCTCCTCTGACAGCCGATCAGATCGACTTGCTGGCCCCTGGCTCTGCCGGAGTTTGGGGGTATATGCTGTATAGGGTTTAGGGTTTAGGGTTTGGTGTATAGGGTTTAGGGTTCAGGGTTTAGGGTTTAGGGTTTAGGGTTCAGGGTTCAGGGTTTAGGGTTTAGGGTTTAGGGTTTAGGGTTTAGGGTGGAGAGTTTAGGGTGTAGAGGGGGGGAGGGTTTGGGTTTTGTTGGTTGAGGCCTATGGTAGGGCTTAGGGCTTAGGGTGCAGGGCTGTGGTTTCCTTCTGTCTTTGTCGCCTGCTACTGCAATTTTCGTCATGACCATTTTGTCATGGTTCTGGTGGCATTTACAAGTCTCAGCAATGCTGCTATGGTACCTTTTGATTCATCTAAAAGTCGAGAAGTAGTCATACTGCCCCCGGATCGCTTACATAGCTATGCCAGAATATGTCAAAAAACATCCATACCAGGCCCCATATGACAAAACCCTTGTAGTAACCTCATTGTAACACATACTTATGGAACCGGTCAGGCAAGCCCTATATTCAAGCTAGCGTTTCGTCGTGCGCCGAGGTCGATCACGCGGTCTTCGATGCCAACAATACCCTCGACTGGCGAGCTAGGGACTTAGCAAGTTGCCCTTAGTTCCCCAATACCCAGCCTTTACATCTTTTGGCTTCCTATAATTTAGTAGTAATCTGAAAGTTTAACCTTTTATTTCCCAATAAGCCGTGCCCCACAACCCCGCTTGGACCCAGAAAAACCCGCGTTTGTTGAGGACTTTTAGGCGGAAATCACACAAACCAACCCCAAAAAGGTTCCTTCGAAAGTCTATCCAATTAAGAGCATATGTCAGCACATAATCAGGAACTCCAAAAAGGTAGGTTAAGGACGCATAGCGGGAAATCAGAAGAAGGAACCCTAGAAAAGGTAGGTGTTTGGGGTTCAGGTAAACCGTACAGCAAGGAAGGCATAGTATGAAGCCTCAAAGAAAGGTAACTAGGTGGCGTTCGGAATCCTAAAACCATAAGCCCTAAACCTTACAGCGATCTTGGCAAGCTGCCTGGTGAGTTGATGGAGGTCACGTCTGGCCGTTCGGGGTTTGGGGCTTTGGATCGGATGTGGGGTTCAAGGTTCAAGGTTGAGGGGTTGAGAGGTTTCGGGTTTAGGGTTCAAGGTTGAGGGGTTGAGGGTTTGGGATTCAACGTTTGACGGTTCTGGGTTTAAGGTTCAGGGTTTAGACTTTAGGATTCAAGGTTGAGGGTTTGGGGTGTGTAGGGTTGGGGATTTCAGGATCAGGGTTAGTTTCAGGTTTCGGGTTCATTTGGGAAATAGGGGTGTTGTTGGGTTTCTTGCCGTAGGACCTTGGGGGGCGTGGTGGTTCGGGTTCAGGGTACGTAGTATAGACGCCTAAATAAGTACCAATATTATACTTTCGGGTTCCTTATAATAAAAAGAGTATAGAGGAGCCCAAAACCCTATACCCTACACCCTAAACCCTAAACCCTATTCTACTTATTAAGGCCCCTACATTCTGGAGCTTCATGCCTGCAGGGCTCGGATTTTTGTTTGAAGCCTTCCATCTGCGCATCTCAAGATCCTTTTCTCTGTTGGAATCCGACTAAAGGACACTACAGGTGGGGAGTTTAGGGTTTATACCTGGACCCCAAAGAACCTACCTTTTTAGGGTTCCTTATTATGATTTCTTTGTATCAGTCCTTAAAAAGGTAGGTTATTTGGGGTTAAGGTCGGGCTTCTGTAAGGCTTCCATAAGGTATATAGACCTTCTATAATAAGGCTCCTATAACGGTAACGTAACTACTCACCTGAAAATGTCGAAGATCCAAGATGCCGTCGGATCGTTTCGAGACAGACCGGCTAAGGACTGCGAAAGCTACAGGTTTGGCTCCGCATACGGTCAGTCTATGTATATGTGGTTTGAGGGGAATGAAGCCTCTATTCCGTAAACCCTAAACCCTACCGCTCTACCTAGAAAACCAAAAAGAGACGATCGACATAAACCCTAATCCCTATAAACCCTAAACGACAGTCAATCCTGATTTGAGGAATCCCCTGCGAGCCCCCATGCTTCCCTTCTGCTGTCGCGAGGCCTTCCTCGCATCCTTTCAGCTTGCTGCCATCTCAGCTGTCCAGCTTAATTTAGAGGCCATATTACATGAGCATACCCAGTATATGCTAAATTACCGTTGAATCCTTCTCAGTAATCTGGCCTCCGTATTACAGATTGCCGTTTCAGGGCTCCTCTCGCTCGTCCTTGCTAAGATCGGAAGGATGCAATGAGCCGGCTTGAACGGTTTTCTCTGGCTGGGATACTTGCTTTCGAGGCTGCAGAGTTTAGGGTTTCATTTTAAATCGTATCCCCTTAACATACTTTCCGATATTACGATCCAGTGTTATTTATATTCTTGCAAGCTATACCATAGCCAAGCCCGGGTTCAAAGCACTGACGCCCCTACGCGAAAGAGGCGTCAGAATTGAAGCTTATCTGAGGTCTAGACGTTCCGATCGTCTTTGTCCGGATCTTCCAATATCCATTGAATAAGGAATGCACCCTTGTGGCATAATGGGATCCCTGATGAGGCTATAGTGAAAGATCCTACCCATGCGGTAGGCTGATCTTCGAAATGGTCTACACCCTAAATCTTAAACTTTAAGCCCCAAAGAGAGACCTAGGTTTCCGCAGCCCTGGTACCCAGAAAGCCCAATACCCCCGAAGCAAGAAATAGACCTTAAACTACAGGGGCCTTGATATTATGATTTATGGATGTTGAGGGTATAAATATTTCTTGAAGTAAGGGGTGTCCGTCTCTCTTGGTAGAAGCTAGCACCTTTGGGCGCTTTTTCTGTGCAACCGACGTTGCCCGTTAAGAGTGCGACTTGGATGAACATGATAGCATTAGGCAGAGGCGAGACGAAACAACCAGACGTTACCTTCGATCCGTATTGGGGTACCGAGCTTCTGATGGGGGTCTCCGAAAATAGGGGATCCTAAGATAGTGCCCTAAATAGTAGGATCCATCTTATAAGGACCCCAAAATAAGGTACCCCTTCTAGAGCCGGCCTTTGAGCCCCCGGTCTTCTTGGAGCGCGACAGGCGCAAGCGCGTGACGTGGCCGAACTGGGAGAAGTACCTCTGAAAAGACGGGATGCTATTAAAGGGGCCTCTTAGAATTAGAATAGGGTTTTGGGGTATATGATAGTACCTGCAGAGGGGAGGGGACTCAGAGGGAAGAATAGGGTTTTTGAGGTATATTATATACTATAACTATAATAAGGAACACCTCAAAACAGATAGGGGAAAGAGGGGCATCCATCCTCAGAGCTGAGGAGTGCACTTTCTCATCTGCGGCTCGAAGAAGCCGTTTGGAATGTGGCCTGGGTTTCAGGGCCGATCTCTGGATTTTTGACGAGAGCCGCCGATTCCGAGTGCTTCGCCCAGGTAAACCACGCCCTTGGGCTCCTTCTCCTCTTCCTCCTCCTCCTCCTACCGAGATATGGCTCACGCCGCCAATACCCGTGAACCCACGAAGCGTCAAACGTGACTCCAAGACCTCCAGGGCCTCTTTCAGGCGGTTCGCTTTGGTTCTTCGGGGCCTCAGCGAGGCCGACAGCTGCGTCTTCTGGTCTCTTATGCCGCTGAGACCTGTTATGAAAGATCACACATCCGTGCTGCGAAAGACCAGGGAGCAGCAGATCGTTGCCAGTTTTTGCTTCAGTTTTCTTGCTTATGTGATATGCTCGACCAATCTGGGACAGAACGGAGGGGCTAGATAATTATCGTGCAATCTCACCTGTGGCTTCTCCTCAGCAGCTCGTTGTCCCTGTACATAAGCTGACGCGCTCTTCTCTTCTGTTGGGTTTGTCCTTAGAGTGAGGTTGAGGTCGTGGGCTCCGATGTAACTCCAAGCGAGCGGCTTCTCCACGGCCTGAGCACGGCAAGCATGAAGCAAAAAAGACAACAGATCCGACTCGGGAGTGTTCTATGCCGATGGCTTTGTCGTCAGCTTCTCCCTTCGGGCAACATTAAGCAAAGATGATCTGGTTCGCTCTTCCGGCCAGTCGCTTTGCGAGAGGCAGCAAGAAGCGACGTGCTTTTGACATCTTCTCGGTGGCAACACCGGTGCTCGCCAGCAGCCAGGAAAACTACACATTGGAACAAGATAAAGGTTTGCATGGCGACGCAACGTACCCGTACCAGCTTTGTGACAGCGCTTGCATTCAGCGGAATCTGGTGAAGTGCCAACACGGGTAAGCAGCTGCTGTTAAATCAAAGGGCTCCTAACTTCTTCCGAATGATTTGCAGCAGGTCCTCCTTTACCATTCCACAAGTCGGATAATTTATCCTCGTATCCGGATTTCCAACCAAGACGCGCTCGAAAGAGGACTTCGTGATAGGTCGGAAAAGAACCCCAGAAGCCAACGGATTGGAGTCAGACTTGAGAAGCATCTGCATGGAGTCATCCAAAGGCCCCAGGCACTTCATGTCATGACAAATGAATCCAAGCGACTTCGGGTTCCGCTCCCTGAGTCGCGATGCGAGCTCCGAGAAGGCCGTCGGACCTACTTCCGAGCTGCAGAGAAGGATCCCATACGCCGGCTGCACCGTCAAAGCCATTCTCATCGCGTCCACAGTGCTGACTGCCAAGTCGAAGTCGAAATGGGCCCGTTTCAAGACCTCCTGCGTCTGAAGCTGCAGCTGGAAGTTGTTAATGGCTTTGGTTGACTCGGCGACAGCGGTAGCGGCAGCACTCTGCATGGAGGATGCTGATGGCGCTGGCTCCAGTACAAGCACACGAGGCTTCGAAAATGCCATATATCGCAAACGGGATGCGAAGCCGATCCCTCCGTTCCGAGGTCCTGTTGGGTTCTCGCTGAACACCAGCTCACCTCGCGCAAACATCAGGAGCCAGGGAGCTTCCCGAACACCATAGTTTGTGACCAAGGGATTCGTATTTTTGCCAGCTGAATGAATGGCACCAGCTTCTGCCAAGTCTGTTACGAAGAAGAGCACGTTGTCTCCGGCTGCCTTCAGCTCAGACCAGGCACCTTCGGCCATGACGTGGGCATGGGAGCTGGAACTGTACTGAGACTTGCGAGCCCAGCTGGCCACCACCAGCACGACCATCAGCTGGCCACCCTCAAGGCTCCCGGCTCGGCTTTCCACTTCATGGCATTGGATGTACTGTAAGGAAGCTGGCGGGTTCAGAACCACGGGTTCCGAGTAGGGCTTTCCTGGGTGTGGCTGAGGCCACAGAAAGCCTTCTTTCAGAGCCTTGTTAATAGGCAGCCTTCCAAGTTTTGGATGGACCTTGTTCGCCAAATTCTGCTTGAGAAGGTGGTCATGTGTGAAGTCAATGCGCCCTTCTGCAAACTGCTTGAATGCCTCCAGCGGAAGCCTCATGGTTCCTTCAGACGCGGACTTCTTGAGCTTTGCGGCTGGGGCCGAAGTTTCATGCAGACTTGTAGCAGTTGTACTCAGACAAGAACTGCTATTCTTGAGCGTCTTGTCAAGTAAGCTCGTGCTTTCTGTCATGATCACGCATGAAGTATCGAGAGAAGCCTGCGAAGACAGATTGATCGCGCCATTAATCTCTAGAGGATTCGTGGCGGCTGGCAATCCATATCCGCGGGAGGAGAGCTTCCAGACTTCACCAACATAGAAGGTGTAGCTTACACCTCCGGAGTTGAAATCCAGTGAAGTCGTTCCACTTGCTGGGTTGTATGTGACCACAAGTTCTGGGCAAAGGCGCAAGCTTAATGGATCAAGCGAGGTCATGTCCCCTGCCAGTGCCGCACGGCTCATGCGAGTTTTAGAACCGTTCGGCCCAGATGTGATCACAATGACATGGGTTGGCGTCACTTCGTAGGAGCCTCGACAACCCGTTCCATCCGGTGGAGACTCAAAGAGGCCTATGCCCCATTCATCCATTGCCCCGAGAAGTCTCGTGCGACCGCGATCGCGCTTGGGGTCTTCAGGGCTGGCAGAACGGAAATGTGGAGAAGACTCCGAGACAGCAGTCTTGACGCTGAAGACGGAGCGTGCATAAGCAAGGGCACTGAAACGTCTCGATTGATGGTGCGATGACACGCAAACCGCCTTCTTGCCTGAAGGGTAGCTGGCGACGCCGCTACCGTCCTCTTGGCATTGCACCGCGGCAAGTCCTTCTGGGTAGGAGAGGTTGACCAAGGGAAAGATAGGTCCCAAATCTGAACGAAGATCGCCATGCTGTGCAGACCATCTGGGATCATTCGGACGGCGAGGCTCAAATTGCTCGCCGGCAGCTCGCCGTCTGGGCTCAAGGATTTTCGACTTGGACATCAGTCCAAGCGCATTTCCATGGACGGGTGCCTCGAACTACTCTGGCTTTCAGATTACAGGGCCGCGATGCTTTGGGCCCTGCACATTGCCTTGAGCCCGAATGATGAGCCATGATGCCAATTCCTTCGCAGCTCTCAACATCAAAGCACTGCTCGCTCCGCTCGCTCCGCTCTCAGCTGCCGGGGGCTTTCCGAGCCTCTACCGTCTCAACGGCCTCCTCCGCGGCCTCCTCCTCCGCTCCCTCGGCCTTGCCGACCGCGACAAGCCCCCCCCCCCCCCCCCCNNCTAGCCCCCCCCCCCCCCCTATGACCGCTGCAAAGAGTGCACCAGGCGGTGGTGGGTCCTGCTCTTCTTCCGCAGACTCAGACTCCTTCTCGGCTACTTGTGCCGGGGCTGCCTTTGCCTTCGGCGCTTTCTTCGATCCCTTCTTCCCCTGTGAAAGGCATCAGGAGCAGAAGAGATACCTCTTGAGGCAGGTTCCGGCACTACTTCGCCTTCTTGGCAGACTTTGCCTTTGGCATCGCGGGAGGCCTGCGCTTCACAAGCCAAGTCATCGCTGCTATCCCCGACTGAGCACTTCAGAATGCTCGATGAAAAATGGAGAGCCTCCAAGGAGGACGGGATTGGCCAAACCTTGATTATGTGAGGATGACTAGGAATCAGCAGTGGGTTTGAGTAATTGCTGTGGTGTTTCGTTGGAACCTCCCATGTGTTGTTGCAGCACTTTGTAGTTCGGTCTGCTTGAGTTGAAGCGGCTGCGCGAGAGCAACCAATCTGTTCCAGCTTTCACAGGGCACGCAGAGTGGAGCACGAACCAAGCCAGTACAATCTAGTACTTCCGTCATCCTCATGCAGGCTGAAGTTTTGCTGAAGTTTGAAACAGCATTCAAATCCACCTCCTCATCTGCTTCTTCAGCAAGTGATCCGGGGCCTCGCAGCGAAGCTCCCAGTGCTACCAGTAAGCCAATAAAAGCAAATCACAGTTCCACACAGATGCACAGCCCTTGCCTTTTGCTTTGCAGCAGAATGCCGGGTAGTCGAAGCTAGAATGAGCCTACCGGTGCAAGAGCCTGCAGAACTGAAAGAGGTCACCACGAGGATCCAGCGTGCCTTTCTGACCTCTTTCTGACCCTGCCACTTTGCCTCGGTGTCTCGCGTTGTCTCGCAAGCCCTGAACCCGTCGGCAGAGTGCCTCAGGCTTCGCATTGTTGATGTCCACAGTGTGATCCAGCCTGATGCTGCAATCTCCGTCATCGGAAGCTTTTGCTGCGACATCCGACATAGAAAGCGTGACAGGTTTGCAGTGAATCTTCGTTGTAGAACAAAGGCTTCCCCAAGAAGTCAGTATGATATTCTGGCGCAAGCACCACCTCGCACACGAACGAATTTCGAAAGCTGTCTACCAGGACGAAGGTGATAATAACGCCTCTTCCGGTTCAGCAGCAGTACAGCAAGAGGAGGCCTTAAGAGTGCAAAGCGTGCAACACACCAGCCAATCTCGCGTGCAAGTGGGTGCCAGACCAATTTGGCACCCATGGGCCTTAAGCTGCCGCACGTCCCAGCGCAGGCCTTGCCACGCGAATCTGTGATGTTCCAACAGTTGAACTCCGACAACGAGACCGCTGCCAAGACCGCTCGAAGGCATTGTGCATGGCACTTCCCGCTTGATAGGGATGCCTTGACTACTGTGGAAAATTGGGCGTTCATGTCCGATTTCGACCGCTAGGCACCGTCGGAACTTCTTCGCTACCTGCAGTTTTATGCTGTGCACACGACTGCAAGATGTTGGGCATGTCAAGGCCCGTTGGCTGGTGAGCCGTAAAATGACTACGAGTAGCTTGATGTGTGCATGTCGGAGGCGATTGCAGGGCAGGCAAGACCGCTCCGGGCCCTTACATATTTTCCGGTGGCATTGCTCGTTATCTGCTCCAGCACATACATCTGTGCTTGGTAGAACAAGCATTCCCATGGCTGATAGCTCGGCAACCTCAACGGCTACTGGTAAATCGAGCAGGGGCTTCAAATACGGTGGACGACTCTACTTCATCTGGACAAGTTGATGCAAAAGGAAACGATGACAGAATGGATCCAACATCAAGTCTGCCTAACAAGTTTGTCTGCAAGAAAGCTTCTGAGGACCGAGGTTTCAGCATGGAAATGGAACTTCCAAGGATCAGAATCTCAACGTGCTGGTCGCACATGAAGAAGTAAGGGGTAACGCCTGCAACGGAGATGGTGCCTGCGAGAGATAACAAGTTATTGTTCATCCGAGGATCTTCATGTGCGCGCTCCGCCGGCACGTCAAAAATCCTTGTGCTGCGCTTGTGACCCCCTGCAAGGTGCGACGGGCCACTGCTGTGCTTGCTAGTGAACGTGAACCTGGTTAGTGCTCTGTGGCACGTAAAGGCGCGAGACTCCACACAAAGACCAGCAAAACTCTCACAAACGACGGAAGCAATAAGAACACCCATAAGTACAGAGCATGCCGAGGCGAAAAGAGATCTCGCAAAATTGCTCAGACTCCGGTCCTGTTGCCGTCACTACTTCGGGAAGATCGTGCAGTCTGGCACTGCCTGTCGTCCCATCGAAGAGCTTCTTTGGATCCATGGCCTGTCTGGTCAGAAACCGGGTGGCTTCGGCTTTCAGACACTGACACGCTGAGCTTGGAGCGGTGTTGACACATTGACCGCACGAGCAACTGTGTCCTTCGGCGGCGAATGCGGTCCCATCCCAGCGAAAAATATCCAGACAAAACCCTTCAAAAGGAGCTCTGGACTCAACCGAATTGCTCCCGAATCCCAAAGATGCGCCGATCGGGAACCGAGCAAAGCAATACTACCCGGCTAAGCCGCGAGCTGAAGTGGCACCAGGCCGCACATCATGAGGTAGATCCACCTCTGCTTGTGAATCGGCGCGATATTAGGTGTGCATGGAAACTCATGACAAAACTCGAAAAGCAGATGAAGTTTTACTTCCGACTATACGACATCACCAAACCAAAAATGCGAAGCTGACTTTTGCTGGACTTCCAGACCGAGGAACTGCAAATGTAAGATCAGTCGGCACGAAGCGATCTACCTGGCTGCAACGGTTCCACGATTTGGGCTTGGATCGAACAGCGATGCATCTGTCGCCGGAGTGCCAGTGGCAAAAGCAATCGAAAGGCTCTCGGCGCAGGCACTCACACATGGCTTGGCTTGCGGGATGGGGATTCCACACGGCATATGACACCCTCAGCTGCTGAAATGCCAACGCACCAGTATGGAACGATCTCGTCGTCAGAATCAGTGTCATCCTGCAACATGCCACGCAATCTGGCCCCACTCTTTAGAACACTGAGACACGTGTCCGGCCTGCGAGGCCCACTGCCGGATGCGAGGACCAGTGCCCCACCTGCTAGGCTAACGAGATCTCACGAACGGCTCATTGCATTTTGCTGCCCCCCTTAAGGCGCTGGCCCTCTGGTCTGCCTCGGGGGCGGCGGAGCCACCCGCTCGGAAGCCTTCTCCCGCCTCGGTGGAAGTGCCGCCACTTTGCCGCTCCCTTCCACTCCCTTGAACTTGAACCCCATTTCCGGGTCGCAGACTCGTCGCTGTGAAGCGAAAGCTCCGAGTGCGACTCCGATTCGGAGACGGATGCCTCGACACACTGTGGCGGTCGGAGCCCCAGAACATACGATCAGCGTATCATTACATTTCAATCGAACCTACAAGCGGCTTTACAGTACTGGCTCCCTGCAGCGAAACAGGATGCGCGCCTCTGACTCTGACTCTTCCTCTTCGCTGCTGCTCCTCATTTTCCACTCGGCGGCTGCTCAACATCCCATGGCACTTGCTTCTGCGGACACAGTGACAATCCTGTGCTCTGAGCTTCCCGACTCAACCTTCCTCTTCGGCGGTCGATTCCGCATCCGGGGATTCCGCTGCCGACGCCCTTGTCGACGCGGTGCCTGGCGAAAGAGGCGATAGCTTAGTGCCTCGTCACCGCGGTCGGATATCTAGCGTTCCGCTCCCTGCCTTGGGACGCTGCTGCACTGAGCCTTAAAGGCACTGTAAGACTTTAGGCAGAACAGGATGTGAAGTTAAAGCTGCAACTATGACTGTAGCACCCTACATGCTCAACTCTTTGCTTTTGGGCAGCCTTTCATCATCAGGTCGTGAAGCAACTGCTCCGCATGCGCCCGCGCCTGCGGGCAAACACAATCCAATCATTGACCCAATCTGGTCGGGCTGGCTCCGATCACTCGCCTAGGAATGTCCCGCCTCTTGACGATGTCCACAGATCAACAGTACATCTGATGTGCTGCTGTCTCCCTGGAAGAAGCAGAAGGTTCCGGACTCCTCGGAAAGCTTTTAAAGCATTTTACTGTGAAGCGGCATCGCTTTTACTGGAGGCTTTGTTGACCCTGGGGCCACACAGTGACTACCCGCATTTCCTGTCCTTTTCGACTTCGCGCAGCGAGGCAGCTTTGGTCAAGCCGCGCATCTCCACCGGCACCTTGCGGGGAGTGGCACGAGTCTCCGGGACGCCGCGTGGTCTGGCTTCGGCGGACCTCCATCTCCATCACATCGTCCCGACCGGCTATGTCGATGTTCACTGGGCCGGTGCGTTGCCAGGTGAGCCACATGAGGTAGTCCCTGCAGATATGCGGCTGAACTGCAGCTTCAGGAGATTTCAGGAGGGTTTGGATGCACCCAAACCGCACCTTGCCCGCTTCCGTTCTTCCAAGGTGCCGGCCATGTAGGCTACATTGCCAACCTCAAGTCGGCAGAGCTCAACTCGAGCAGGCTCCCCCTTTCAAGGCCCCCACGTATTCTAAGACGCAGCCGCTGGCTCTCGCCTGCTGCAGAACATCCGCAAACCGCGCAAGAACCGCTTGGCACAAACTTCGCCGGCTGGGCCAGCTTCCTCCTTGTGGCACCATCCTGAACACAGCTTCACTCTTTTCTGCCCTTGCTCTGAATTTCTCGTTGTTTGGATGGCTCTCGGACATTACCATCATGGCCCGGCACGAACTTCCGGGGATTTTGGAGTCGGCGAATGCTTTAGTTGTGAAGCTCACGAGCTACATCATGTCGGAGGAAGTCTGGCCCTCCTCCTTGCTGATGCAGCATATCACCCGGTGTGTTTCGGTTTTTCCGCCCCCCCTCCGCGGTCGCACTGGAACTATTGTATTTCACACTCAGATCCGTCACAAGAGCCTCGCGCAAACATCATATATCTATGTTTCCATCCATCTGGCACCCTGTGAGGATTCTCTACATCACGTACTATGCGCCGAGAATTGGTAAATGAGAAGAGCTGATGTTGCAATGCTGCGCAACTGACGGTGATGAGCATCTACCGTCATTCCCATCATCATCCCGGCAATCGACGGTTTCAACATGCATTGCTTCGGTTCTTGACCTGCTCTTGCTGCAGGAATAAACAAGCAACGCCCGGGAACCTTGCCTTGCCAAGTGCAAAGGAGAGCTCGTCTCCGGGAAGGGGCATCGTGTCAACCTGCGAATCTCTGATGAGCTTCGTTCTCTTCCACCGGTAGCCGCAGTCGTTTTGACCTCCCTCTATCCTCTATCTGTACCATTGCCCAACCACGGCTTCGGTCCCTATCCAAGGTCGCTTCGAAGCTGGGGCAGGGACGCCCCATGGGCCATCATACTGGAAATCACCGACCTCGCCGTGCGATGCCAACCCGCTCTTCTTTGCAGTTTCGAGGTCTGTTCCGCTCCCTGGCCATCACCCGCTGCTGCGCAGCAAACGCGTCACACATGCAAGAATGCGTAGCCCAGGTTCCGACTCCACGCGTGAAGAACCTGGCCGAGAACGCTCGTTCTTCTGCCCACCAACTTCTGCAAAGGCTAAAGCCCTCGGTACCAGACACCTGCGTGAGCACAGTGCCCGAACCTACTCAAAGCTCTTGAGCCCTCGCTGAACTCGTCAAAGCTGCTGAGGGATCTTGGTCTCGACGGCGCCCATAACCTGCTCACGCTGCTTGTTGTTGTAGGAGCGGACTTAGAAGATGAGTGCAGAAGCACAAACATCAGGTATGCGTGGGCACAGACACACAAACACGAACACACACGCATGCAACAACGTTTGTGTTTTAATCTATTGTCGTCTTCTTGCTCTTTCTCGCTTCTTCCACACAGTCAAAGAAGGAGCAGCAAGGCCCCTCCCGCGCACGGACGCGCCCTGCTTGTCTCAGTCTCTGTGTGAAAGCTTTAGTAGATGAGGACAGCCGGTTGTCGACACTTACACGCCTCTCTCGTGAACTCTAGGAAAATCCCGCGTCCCATCCAAAAGGCGGTTACCGGCTCTGTTGTTCAAACTCGCAGCTTATCGCGAGCCTGCAACTTTTTCCCGATGATGGACGACTTCAAACTCCTTTCTCGCTCTCTCTCTCTCTCTCCACATAAATATCTGTGTACACGTGTATATATATATATATTTTTTTTTCTACATATATATATATATACATGTATAGAGTTTATTACACCTGTATATCGTTTGGTTGTATGCAAACATGAGCTGTTCCACATAAATGCACGATTAAGCTTAGTGCACAGTGTTCGGTTGCATCATGTCTCGCTGCAAGACATTGTGTTTCGACCACTCCTCGCCCTAGCAATCACCAAGAAGTAGTCGTACTTCTGTAGGGCATCACGCCAACCAAGGGATCGAACGACTGACCGTGACAGGTTAGTCGTTCTTGCCATGCTGTCCGACAAGGACAAATCTTTGGTGCCTCAGCCAATGAACCAATGCGTGTGACCGCTTGCAGCAGGCAGGAGCGGACAGACTTCTGATCATGACCAATAACCAATGTGGCCATTGGCCGTTGGCAGGATCGAGTATCTTTCAAGGCCAGGTATAGGACCGTGCCATGAGATGCGCCCCAGCCACACAATGACAAACACGACTGCTCCAAACTTAAATCTATAACTGGCCGTGCAGCACAATTCGGATGAAGTTGCACTAATCAATCAAGACAGGAACGCCGGCTTAAATCTTCAAACTTCTGCTTTACTCCTACCCTGAGCTGGCTTTCGTCCACGGTAGCGTTAGCGGGGCATCTTGGACGCTGCTTTGGACACAAGCTTTCCGATCTCCGTCACTGACGCTGCTGACCTCAATCCGGATCCTTTACACCTCGCCCTGCAGGAGTGGGCACTTGGAAAGTGTATTTCCTTTCGCAGCCTCATACTGACTGTGCAATCAAGATGAAGAAGCCCGGTACAGCCGTCGCAGCTTTTCAACTCTACAAGGTGCCAAAACACCTCGGATTGATGCCGAAATATGCCGCGAATTGCGCAGTCCTGTTTGCGGATCCACGCCATGTCCTTTGCGTTCCTTTACAACGAAACGATTACGGAACATAATTTCCGTCATGTCTGCCCACCTGCTCCGTGGCTTCACGAAGGTGTGACGACGGACTTTGTGCTCAGAATGGCAAAGCGCTCCGTCACAGCTCTGTCGCTGGGCATAAAATTTTGCTGCCTGCTTTGTCTGTCCTTTGTTGAAAGCTTCAGCTGCTACTGAGCTGCTCCTCCCAGCCCACTCCGACCCCTTCCCTCCACTACGAGGACTGAGGTGCCCTTCCCAAGGCCTTCAGCTCTGTGCCCGCGCGTCCACGTTCGGAGCCAAAGATGGCCAGGCCCTCCACATCATCCTGCGCCGCAGGCAACTCAAGGGGTAAGAGCTCCTTTGGGTCTCCGGGAACACCCGGAACCTATCCGGATGCTTGTCATCCGTCAGTTATCGGTTCAGATCTGGTCCAGCTCACATTGGCCCAGAACATTTGACTGAGAATGTGGCGCTTCGACAAAATGCGTGCCTGTTGGTACGTCGGAGGAAGGCCCCTGCTGTCCACGAAGAAGATCAACGTCTCCCAGTCCTGTGGGGGCTCGAACCCACACACACACACACACACACACACACACGGACTACTGTACCATAAGTTGTATACCCATCTTACCAATCATTCGCCGGAATACTCAAACATACATGACATGCTGAGTGCTCGCGTGAACACCTCGATCCGCCCCCGCAAATCATGTCGAACCCAAAGGACGGCATCACTCCGAAAAGAGCACGCAAGTCGGGAAGAAGAGCGGGCACCTCTTCCAGGCGGCTCAAGGTCTTCCGCCTGGCGGGGTCGTAGGCTAGCGGCAACCTGTCCTGCGCACTTCTGGAGCTGAGCTGAGCTCCCTGCTTATCGCCCATGACATATCCAATGCAATCTTTAGGCACTGGAACCAGGGTCACATCTTCGCGCACTGACGGGTCGATGGAGATTCGGCCTTCCACCGAAGACATCGACTGCATGCTTCCGGTCATGCCCCCGACCCCGGCCGCCGCGGCCTGTCTTGTTTCCAACTTGGTCGCAAAGCCAACCTGACGGCATCATGATCAGGATGCGGGCACTTTGCTGCAATGTTACTGCACAGGTCTTTTATTGAGTGCCCTATGTACATCGTCATCAATGTCCGTTCTCACACAGAAATGCAGCCGTCACTGTCCTGTGTCCAGAGCACGGGAAAATCGCGAGTCTGCAAAATGCAGTACAGCAATATAGTTCCAAAAGAGCGGACACGCCTAGGTATTCTCTTCCGCGGCGCCGGTTTGGCAAGTAGCCAGCCTGATAGACCATTCGCATATTTTTAATCACTCTTCAGAAGGCAGTGAGCCCTGGACCATGAACGCAACGTTGCCGACATACTCCATGATGCAACCTCAATATGGATATCGCGACATGCAACATGCAACTTATAGCAATGCTAGTTAGAATCTAGATAGCAAGTGCGTCTTCAAGTCCTGGCACCCTGTGCTTCTCTACAAATTGCGAGATGTCCGAACTCCAGCCGGCAATTGCAACGAAGCCGCCGCTGGCTTTCGCCAGCTTTTGGCGCGTGGAGCCCTTGCGGCCCAGCACGTAGGATAGCTGGTCACTGTGCATGGGGTAGGTGTCCGTGCCCCACCTGACATGCTCATCCGAGGCGTGTTGCTGCGAAAGCCATCGAGTTTACCTGAGGCAAGGGCTCGTCCCAAGACTGGGTCTCCCCAAGGTTCGTGGTGTAGAAACCCGGGAGCTTCGTCTCAATGGCAGCCATGACCTGATGTCCACTCACACTCACGACGGAGCCAAGTGGAAGGACGTCACACAAGCAATGTCACCACTCACCCCAGCAAAATACGACTTGCCTGTCTTCTGCGAACTCTTCTACTGAGGGAGGCCTTCAGCTCGGCACCACAGCGTGCCCAAAGCGTCCCGAATATGGCAAGCTTTTCCTTAGCCGTTTTATCTACAGTTGTTGAAGAAACGAGGACGCGACTGCTTGCAACGAGTGTTGAGGCAAGTTATGGCAAGTGACGCCACTATGGAGACTGCAAGTGTGGCTTTGGGTGATGAGTCAGCTCGAAAGCAGCCCCCCAACAGCCGACATCTTTGCCCAACATGCTGACGTCCCTTCTTCACGGCCAGGCCGCTGAACTCCCGCCCCACATGTCCAAGCTTCCACCTTTCATCCAGAGTGCCGTAGCACAGATGCCATCTAAACACTTCATACCACTTCCAGATGTTGAACCCCGCTCTTTGTCCGACTGCGGAAGGTCAAATGCAAGCGCCTCCTTGGTAGTCGCAGAAGAACATCAGGGTACCCCATTCCTTCAGAGCTTTAGCACACCGCTGCGTGGTATGTCGTTATAGCAACTCCATTCCACGGAGTTGCCCCGACTAAGGACTTCGATTTTGGAGTAATTGTCAACTTTTCGAAGTTTTGACAAGCGAGCTCGGGCACTTGTCATGCCTCCTCGCAGGTTCGAAGGAAGTTGCCCTGGCTGCCAGTGACGAAGCCTTGGCTATGGAATCACACTCTCCACACGCCAAGGCTGGTTTTTTCCCTTCCACAAGGCTGATGTGATTTCCATTTGGTGACAGCATGCCGAAACGGCTGCCTGAGCTCCTAACCCACACAGCTGCTCGGAACGGCAATGAGTGTCAGGTCCTGCATGCGAGTACTTTTCTGCTCGCTTGCAAGGGTCGAGGCTTCAGTCATGCATTGCTCGGTATCACCCAGGAGATGCGATTCAGCCAAGGCATCCCGAGCCGAAACTCTTCCGCCGCATAAAACCTTTCCCGGTCCCCATCATCGTGGGACTCATCGACGTGCACGGGTCCAACTCTCTGAGCACGAACCAAGTCGATGTACTTTCGTGCTCGAGCGCGGGCTTCGCTGTCGCCTGGAGCGGGTGATGAGGCTACTTAGAAGCCGGATGGTTCCTCTCATAGCACAGCTGCAGCACGTTTGAGGTCACTACCGTAGATCTCAACCGTGCTGTTGCGCTCGTGCAGCTCCAGCTGCGCGGCCGAAACCTCAGTGTTTTGTTGGTTCGGACATCTGCACGCCCGCGACTTGAACTCGCGTGTGCGGTGTGCAAGGTGCCCAGCCCTTGCAATTTTGTGCTTGGTCTTTCCACCACGGCCGAGGATGAAAGCAGCGTCGTCCTTCCAGTCCATGCTATTTCCGTATCAGCCGTGCGAGTAGCCCTCTTGCAGCGGTCCTCGCTGACACGGAGGACGTCGCAGTCGCGGCCGGCTGCGTGGAAGGCGCGGCCTGCTGACATGTTGCATGCCGTGTGCGCCATGCTATGTTTCGCCGTCTTCAGAGCCACCCCGTAGCAAGTTCCTGAGACTATGGTTCTGCCTTGCCCACCGGAGTGATGTGACGGTTGCTCGTCGCGCCGCTTGATGGTGACGTCCTGAGTAGAGCCAAGCGTGCATTGTTGTAGAGTTCCAACTGTGTTTGACTGCCAGCAAAACTCATGCTGTTGCATGGGCTGGCCAAGGATCTGCATTGTCAAGCTCGAGCCCATGGTCTCGGTAAAGCTCGTGAATGACCTGCTGACCGCACGTGCTGCGCACGTCACGAGATTCATGCCGCGACTCTTCAACAGCATAGTCACGGGTTTCACCAGGTAGCTTGAACATGCTTGAACTAAACGTGGCACCAGCGCTGACACATCTGAAGCACCGGGCAGTACCAAAACAAGCCCTCGCAGGCCTTGAAGGTTTGATCCACGCTGTCCTGGTGTCCCTGAATCTTGAGCCTCATAGCAGATCATAGCAGTTCTGCGTGCCTTCCGGGGCGAAGCAGTTAAGGTTGATCCGGGGCTTGGGCAGATCCTTCGGCTCCTCGACTTCGGCAGAAGAGATCCAGGGCATGGGCCGAATATAGTGACCTCAGAGACGTGAAGGTTTCAGAGTCTAGCAGTAAGCGACAGCTATCGGGGCACCGACTCACTTTGTTCGCCAGTGCTGCTGTGATCCTGCAGAACTCTACTTGTGGCATCTGTGCCATTTTGGACCTGTGACTTCCACGAGTCCAAAGACTCAGAGCCGCACTGCGGCTGCATCTTGACTTTGCCTTGGCTCTCGGATCGTTCAACAAACTGTGCTTCCTGTGCCGTCGCTCTGCAAGGATGCGAGTAATGATACTCCTTGTGGTGCAGGTCTGCTTCTAGCGCCATTTGGTCCAGGGCTCAGGTGACGAACCTGTCCGCGAACTGCTGCAGCTGACGCTTCGCCTTGCACGGCTGAAGCTGACGGGTCTTTGGCGAAAGGAAATCTTCGAGTCATTCTCTTTTTAAAATATCTGGCAGGATGGAGTTGCCAGGGCACAGAAACCCAGGGCCCGGTAGCTGCGGTTCTTCTGAGGCCTCGGCCTGGCCGACCTTCTCCGAGGTCCCTTGGATTTGGATCATGGCCTTCTCCTTCATCAGCCTGGCGACACGGAGCCAATCTGCGATGCTATGCCGCTCAGAGACACCAGCAGAAAGCACGCCCGGAAAGCGTGAGCTTGGTCCCAGTTGCATTTTCGACGTCCTGCAGTGGTCAAAGAACAAGAACATGCACTCGCACGTGTCGCTCAGTGCGACTTCATGACCCAGATTGACCCATGTCACCTCGATCACAGGGTCTTCGCCATTTGGGCCTGTCTGGATCATAACCTGGTTGGCAAAGCGAAATTGCCAGGCAAACTTCTGACATTAGCAACCTTGGTGCGCGCGACTACTTCTGCTGCTGCTCTTAACCTGAAACCTGCTACTCCTGCCAGACTTCTACCCCTGTTCGTGCTGGTGGTGGTGGTAGTAGTAGTAGTAGTAGTAGAAGTGGTGTGAGCAGCAGCAGCAACCGGCAGGCGGAGGAGGACAACGACGCCGTGATGGTTTGCTAGTTGCTCTCTCACACACCCACGGCGCTCAGCGAGTGCGCTGAGGCGTCTGCATGGACGCTGATGTCGCCTCGAAGAAGGAAACTGTCACCTCAAGCCCGATACCACAATCGTAGCAGCAACGGGGCGGAGGCAGCTACCCAGTACAAGGCCACGCCCGAGAGAGCTTCGACTTCGCTGCAATGCACACATGTCTCATGTAGGGCGAGGACTCACTTCCAGCGGCTCCTGCCAGCCGCCGTAGTGCCTGTCGCCTTGGGAGAATGAGGTTCCCGTATGCGGTTCTTCTATATTTGACACCAAATCACTCTGACAAGGCCTAGCGCGGCTTCACACCAGCTCTCAACGCGGGCCTTGGTTGGACCAGTCGTACTCGCCACCCCAGCCTCGACAGGAGCTCCCAAATGAAGCGGATGGACTTCTTAATTCCAAACTTCTACAGAGCAGCGCTCGCACCTCCATCATCGTCATTCCTGGCAAGCAAGTGTGTGCTCCAGTGCTCCGATTCGGGTGCAGCGAGTGGTAACGCAACTTTCTCTTGCCTGGTATCCTCGTTGTAACTAGACTAACTTCTGCAGAGGGACAGAGCACACGGCCTAAGGCCTAAGGTCCCAAAGCCCTCAGCAGTCCCTCAGCAGTCCTGTATCTTTCGTCAATCTTTGCCAGCGCAATAGCCTTTGCCTTTTCTCTTCCTGCCTTGTCGTGTCCGAAGATGAGGAGCCTGCCGTAGGGCCGCAGGCCAGACAAACGCGGGAGACTTGCGATCCGTCGCCTCTCGGACTTGCTGGAATTGCCCTCCAAGAAGCAGAAGGTCTTTGTTTCCTTCTCAAGGTAGCAGCCGGGCTAGGATGACACTTGAGTCTGCTGTGCCACCCGCCATTTGCCTGCTCAATTCCGCGCAGAGTCATGCTCTTGAACACGCTGGCAACAGCCTGCATGTCGGTCAAGCAAAGGGGCATTCTGTCGTCGCTCTGAAACCTTTTTCAAACTCCTCCGTTTGACATCGTCAGCATTCAAGCCGTCCAATGCCGGGATTAAGGGGACGGCCGTGGCCTCAAGGTCATGCGGAATGTCCACAATCGTCACATCGTTTCCTTCGCAAGATGCCATCAAGTGAAAAGGCTTATCATGGATCCCAAATATGAAGGCCAGTTCAGTTCATTCAACTCAGAACATAGAATCAATGCTCTCAATATCTTTTAATCAAGTATGCTTTCCCAGCAACAACTTTTGCACACCGAGAATCGATTATGGGTGTCCACATACACGGTGCCCGTCCGCTGCTTCAGCAGCCATCCGAGGTATTCTCTTGCGCGCCTGCAATACGCACGACGGGAGAGGCTCAATACTCGGCCACGACAACTGATTGAGAGGAAGGGAATGTAATCACGATGCACCCAGCGACTCAAAACTGCTTTCAGCTCTGCTGCACCTTCGAGCTGGAAGAGATCCAGCCATAAAGGCAGCATGTCCGACATACCTCATCCACGATAAAAACCGTTCATGCAATGCAGTGTGAGGGTAGGCTCCTGCCCTCTCCGGATGTTCTGCTACGTCCGACTGTCCAAAACTCAAACCTTAAAACCATGTATTGACGACTTGAACTGCATCATCGTTGTATTTGTTAAGTTATTATTGGAAAACTTGTTATCGCTGCTGACGCCTATCGTGGTCTGTACTCGGTACTAGTAACCACCGCTCTCTATTCCTATCATGACTGCTACACACCTTTAGCTTAAAAGCTGCAGCTGAGAAGCTCCAGGATGCATCCGCTGGCCTTGGCAAGCTTCTTGCGGGTCGCACCGTCCTGTGGGCGGAATGCGACAGCCAAAAAGGTTTTGGCTGTAGAGTTTTTTTCAGTTTCGGCTTCGTCAGGTTGAGGGGTTTAAGGCTTCCAAGTCTTGGGTTCCGTGCAGCTCAGCAGTTCCTTTGGCAGTTCCTTTGGGCTCCTTCCCCAGCGCGAAGGAGAGCTCGTCGTCTCCCAATGGAATCGTGTCGCGTCCCCACTCGTCCTGGGCTGGAGGCTTCGATCCTCTTCTTCGCGGGTTTGGCATTGAGGACTTTGGGATTGGCTGAAGGATGAAGGCGATGGAGGTTTCGTGGCTCCGCTCTGGTGTTTTTTCGCGGTCCGAGGATCTTGGCAGCAATGGTCAGTGATGTTCTTGGTGTAGAAATACCTGCGATGGAGTGCTCGGAGTCTGGGGCCGCGGATCGGCGATCCGAGGGGAGCCCCTGGGCTCCCGGCGGCAGCTTCGCCTCAATCGCAGCCATGACCTTCAGCTCTGCCCCGGTCCTCCCGGCTCGGGCTCCGAAGATGGCCTCAGCACCCAGCGGCGTTTAAGGGAGAGCAGCTGCAGTGCGAGCTGAGCCAGCAGCCAAGTTTTCGGAGTCTCCAGGACTTCCACCAGGACCTCAAAGCAAAGGCGAAGGAGCTCATAACGACTGACCAGTCTTGTGTTGACCAGTGCTTTCGAGACAGCGTGAGAGTCTTTCCCTTGGCTTGTGCTCGACCTGGCCTTGGTAGTCACAGAAGAACATGAGGGTGCCCCACTCCTCCTCGCAAGTCCTGCACGAGTGCAGAAACCCCCCAAACACTCTACTCTTAAGCCGATCGAGCTGGTGAACTCATCCGAGTCCTCAAAAAGTTTCCCTGAGAGCCAGTTACGAAGCCGACGCAGCTCGTTGGCACCGGGATCATGGTCAGATCCTCACAGGATCCGCACAGAATGCGAAAAAGGGCCCCGCAAAACCCAAAAAAACCCTCGGATACCAAGAACCGCTCCCCATCATCGTGTTGGTCGGGAGTGACGTGCACCGGCCCGACTCGCTGAGCACGAACCTGAGTCCAAATGAAGAGGCAAACATCCAATCAATCGCCTCGACCTGCTTGAGATCACAATGAGGGGGGTTCGCTTCCTTTCCAGAGTCTTGCCTTCTGCTGCCTCGAAACAAGGTTGATGTACTTCCTCGCTCTGCGTCGCTCAGGATCTGCGCCGATGATCTCCACCGTGCCTGAGCTTCAGCAAACCCCGAAGTCTTCGCGTTGCGGACCAGGGCTCGAATGGAATCCCCAGCTTCGCATCGCTTCTTTACCCCATCAGCTCAAACCGGTGTCGCCAAGTTCACTTGGAAAAGCAAGTAGTCTTCTACGCGACCACTATTACGCATCTCTTATCTCACTGATCAGATCTTGGACAGGTGACAGTTGTGCTCGTGCAGCTCCAGTGTTGCTCCAGACACCCGGGCGATCTTGTGCTTCGTTTTGCCGCCGCGGCCCAAGATGAAAGCCGAATCCATGTCCTTTCGGCCAGAAGCAAAACAGCCCTTCCTAGTAACTAAGCCTGAGAAAAACGCCCTAAAGCATTTTGAAAACTCCAAACCCCTGAACCCTAAAGCCACCACAGCCCCAAAAAGCCCTAAGCCATCCTAAGCCTAAACCATCTCGGACGACATCCAATAGGCAGCCAGGGAGCGGTTAGCTGAAGAATCTCTGCTGTCTTCCCCTCACGGCGGACCTTCTCGCCGCCTTGGGCAGGATGGGGTTCGGGGACTTCCGAAGATTCAGGGTATTCTTCGTATGGTATGGCTATGGTATATAGCATAATTATAGTAAATATAGTATCAGCATATCTATAGTAAGGTATAGATGACCATTCTAGAAGACGGACAGGTTTTGAGAGTGCGAGCCTTCTGCATCGGGCTTGCTCGCGCCGCTGCTGCGAGACATGCTGTGCTTCGCTGCAAACCTGCAGATTCGAGGAAGCCCAACAACGTTTCAGGATTGCAATCTGTGCATGGACGTCTTCCAATGCCACACACTCTGCTCTGACTCATGGCTCTCAGCACCGGGATTTGATCCCGGAGGCCCCACAACCCAATGACCCTGCGTACTTTGTCATGACCTCACGCTCCCGGGGCGGCAGGCACAGGAGTCCCGTTCAGACGAGGTGCAAATCAGCAGAAGGGGTGGGCCAACCCTGCTGCTCGAAGAGGCCATCGACTTCTGCCCGAGCCTGCGTCCAGAGCAACTTCCGAGGGCCCAGCGACTTTGCAGGCACTTAACTCATGCAACAGCACCCGAGCCTCGTTCACAGCATCCGGAGCTCCAGAGAGGGTCAGCTTCAGCTGCTCCTGCTGGATTCAGAGGCAAAAAGGATCGGAAAGACTGAACGACAGGGTCAAGCCGCACTCCTTGTTTATCTGAGCCATGACCAGATGCCGGAAGTTGTTCCTCAGTGATACGCGGAGCGTGACCAGACAGGACTCGTACCTAGAGATGCTTTTGCAAAGCAGAAACAGACAATAAAGGACAAGCACCAACACGGGCAATGAATGGTTTCTTCGCACCTGCGAAGAGGGTTGCTCTCACATGGTTAAACGGTGCTGCCGAGCAGCAGCTTGTGGAAGCGCTCCTTTCCCAATGCAGAAACTTTCTCCAGCTGCTCCTTCTTGAGATGCACCTCCACGAGCCCAGACGTTGCCAAAGGCTCTCAACACAACGCGACTGTGCCTCGTGGGTCACGAATGAGCTCAGAAAGGTCTGCAGATCTTTGCGTGCATTCGAGACGACCTCGGCGCGGCTCAGCCGAAACTTCTTTGAAGCATTCGGTGACCTACGTGATCAACGCTTGGAGCAATCAGAGCTCTTGTGCAGAACGAAACTCCGATGAGGGAAAGCGCGTGCGTCTGCCTGTCGTTTAAGTGTCCCCTACAAAAGCCGAGGCGTACACGACCGAGAATGCATTTGGCAAAGGGAAGTTCGAAGTTCTCAAAGACCCCTTCGCGCAGCATCTCAGCTGCACGCCGAGAAGATTCCAGAAAGGATAATCTTCTTCTCTGCCTGCTTCACCTGCGATGCTTCCAAGATGTAAGAATACCTTGACAGAATTATGACCAACCGAGTAAGGCTGTACGGCTTTCTGGTCGAGATCCTAGCACGCACTTGGCAGATTTGTCTTTCAAGCCCGTCCTGCACGCGAACTCGAGTTCGGTTTCTGACCTTCGGACAATGGAAAAAGCGCAGAGACGTAAACGGATGCAGGCTTGCTCTCAGTCTGAAGTCATACGTTGAAGGGCTCATCTACGTCCGTGCTGCAGGCCTCTTCTAAGATCGAGGGTGTGCCATCTGCTGCTTTGGCAATGAAGATGTGGAAAGGGACGCCGCTCGGGGTCGTAAACTCCTTCGGACAAGATCGTGAAGAGTCGCCAACTTGAGAGGCAAGCCATGGGCAAGAGCAGGTAAGCCGGCTCAACGCTGACTTGCTGCATGCCTGAATCCTGAAACCTAGCGGGTTGTAGTGCAAAGCTTCAGCCGCGCAACGTTTGCCTTGCTCAGAGTGTCTAGGGAGAGAGACAGACATAGACAGACGAAGAGGCAAAAAGAGAGAACCAGCATAGGAGGAGGCAAGTAGGTTGGTCAAGTCTGATTTGCACCATACAAATATTCAAGCGTTCGGGTGGAGGGAGGGGCCCCCAATCGACCAAAGCGCGCCCCCAAACCCCAAACAACAGAAAACCCTAGACCTAGACCCTTAAGCCTTCCCGATGCCTAAACTCTAAGCCCTAGATCCGTGTCGCACCTGACACGGCACAGCAGGACTGCCACCTGTGTCACCGCTTCGCAGCTTCACCCCGTTGCCGGTGTACTAGCCGCATTTATGCAGCAGTTTAGGTTTCGATGCTTGTTGCTTGCCTTTGTTTTAACCAGGAACTGCATATGATCGGAGGCATAAATTCCACAGCCCCTCCTTGTTTCAATCCCGCCCTCGGCCCCTCACCAGCCTTCCCAAACTTAGTTTTCTGTGAACAATCAGTTTCACTCGTGTGCCTTATACTATCCATCATTCGCTGTTCGTGACACGAGAACACACCGTGACACACTCGCTACCTTCCACCGTTACTTGGGGCTGACAGAGTTTCCCGTCCTCGTCCACTCTGAGGCTGAAGATGTACTCTTGAAGCTGCTTCTTTGCCTTCGCAGCTTCGACAAGCGAGACTCTTGCTATCACAAGGGTAGCCATGCACACCATATTGCAAGCTCAGCGGCCAGATTTACCTGCTGGGCGTATCCCTGGATCAACCTCGGATGCAACAGATTTGTCCATCTCGAACCCTAGCACCACAGCTCGGGAAACTCCATCTAGGCTCTAGATAGCAACTCCTGCCACGGGAGTTTCTTCGAGTTGGCGATTGCTCTGTGTCAGCCTTTACGGCGATGACTCGGCCGCCAAATCGGCAGGCTAGCAGTCGTCTTCGTCGTCGTCGTCATCGTGTCGAAGTAGCTGTAATACACTTCGCCATACAACAGTCCTTACAAGAACCTTGATAGCTCTCGAGAGGTGTCATCGGTGAAAACAATGCTGATGTATGGCCGACACAAACTATGATACTTCACTCCTTGAGAGAACGACCTGCTGTGAACGTGTGAGCCTGCGTCTTGCTGCTATGCATCTTGAACTTGCCCTTCCTAGCTTACCACAATTGCTTCTTTGCTTGGATATTCCCTCCTATGTTAGATTCTCACACACTCAACATGCAAGAACACAGGGGAAGCGCCTATTGCACCTTCCCTCGGAAGTACAAAAGATATAAATTGCCGCCCTAGCTTCTGAAACATGCGATAGCAGTATCTACTAAATCAACTGCATGCCGTACGTTACAGTTGCAGTGACCGCTGGTAAGCTGATGCTGCAGCTCTAAGGCCAGCTATCGCTCTGCGTTCTGCTCCGATCAATCCATGGCAGCCACGACCAAACCAGCTGAGCTGCACGTTGTCCGTGCCCTGCTGAGTCAGCCGAGCGCCGCAAGATTGCTGGATGGCCTGGAGCTTCTCCTGGTGTGACTGGCGCGTTGCACCGGTTCTTCAAGCTCAGGATTCTTTAGCTCTAGCCGAAGGAAAGGCGCACAGAAGTCCACTGCACTTGCTGTGGCCTTGTCCAGGGAGGCACAGATCGCCTGACCAGTGCGGATCTCCGCCTTCGTAAGCTGCTGCCCGTCGTTGTTGCCTCTGGTCTCGGGCAGCTACCGGAGCAAACAAAGATCATGAAATGGACATGGAATGATGATTTCGGACTGCTGACAAGGGGACTTTGCTTGCTGTTGCGTGCTAGCAGCATCCGAGGTCACGGCCATAGCTGCCGTGCCCGTTAAAGAGCTCCTCCTCAATGCTTCTTGAGTGCTTTCGTTGCTGGCGTATTTCGGATGAGCACTCATGTCCGGCAGGCGCTTTGCTAGCCAGAACTCACACTGCTATCGGATGCTCTGCGCCTGGGGTTGTCGCGGAGGCCGGGCTCTGATGAGCTCCTGCACCTGCACGAACCCAAGCTGTCAAAGCTAAATAGAAAAGTGGGGGCCATGCTGGGGACATGCTGCGTCTTCCGTTTTTCGGATTTATGCAGCCTTGAAAACGAAGGAGCATGAAAGCTTCACCATGCTGCTTATCAGCAATGCCTTCCTTTCAGCTTGACGCCGGCCGCGAGATGCACCAAAAATGAGAAGTCGGTCCTGAATGTCTTTGTGTTCAAAATGCCCCAGGCCAGAGTCTTGTACCGCCATTGTCTAGTTTGCTAGCATGGCTGGGAGTGATTGGCAAAATGCAGACAAGTGACAGACGAGTCCACATCTCCCTCCAGGAAGCAGAAGGTGTCTGTTTCGTGCTCGATGTCTCTGAGGGTTGTGCCTGCGAGCGAGTTAAGGACATCTGATGTCCCTATATAGAGGACTTACACAGTCTGCCATGTTCCATTATAACGGCAGCGAACGGAAGGGAAACGCAGCGCGGGTCGTTGCATCAAGGGTCAGTCTGCTTTGGATATTCATGCGAGGGGATTTGAGGATTTGTTCAGGAACTGGACCGGCCTTTGAGAATACCAGTCAGCTCCCGCGGCACCTTCACCTGCAAGGAATTGAGACGTACCGGGCTGGCCGAATTGAGCTTTTTCGATCGCCTTAAGGGATCCGGGTAGGGGTGGGGGCGAAGCTGAAGCAATTACCCGCTGCATCCCCATCTCCAAAGGCTGGAATATTATATCCTGGCCCCTACAAAAACACGAGTGTATTTAGTCTCTCCTCTCCAGGCACCTCGGTGGCATCGCTTCGACTGCTAATGTCAATGTAGACGGGCCCAATGCGCTGTTGCTTCAGCCAGGTGATGTAGTCCTGCGAGTTACGTGCAAGATTCTGATTCCGATCTGAGGCTTCCCGTACAATACTTATAACTGATAACATTGGCAGCATCACAACAAGTTGCTGCTAATTGGAGAGCGGCAAGTCGTCTTTGTATTGAAGAAGCCAGAAGCAGCAACACACACACACACAAGCATTGACAACAACCATTTCTGTCGATGTTCATTTCGTCATCTTCATCACCGTCCTCACACCATCCTCTTCATCGACACCCCCTCCACCATCCTCTCTATCACCACCAGCGCTGTCGCCGTCACCCTCGCCCGAACCAGAACCATTTTCATCGTCACGTCGTCATCACCCGAAATCGTAACTTCGATGCGTGTTCGTGGGCTAGTGCAAAGCGGAGCACTAAGATCGGACGTTTCGCAGTTATGTTGCGGGTTTCTTTCGCAGTGCGACAGGGCTGGGCCGCAGTCCTTGGACCCAAGCACCATAAACAACACTTTCTGTCCTCGTGGTTCAAGTTCGAGCTCTAGTCAATCTAGGGTTTATCTACACCGGCTCTGGTACGTCCGCGACGAAGTCTGGCAAGCAAGGTCGGAATTTGTCTCACTTTACGAGGTCTTGTACATGTCGAGACAAATTGTCCCGCGCTCGCTGTCGTTCGGCCCGAACGCCGGCCATGTAGGCAATGTTGCCAATGTACTCCAGGATGCAGCCTCGGCAGCTATGATGCAATCTAGCCAAACCAAAGTGGCTCGTGACTTGACTGGTTTCTATGGCAGCATGATCCGTTGTTATGCGCACGAACTTCAAAGGGAAGTATGCGCTCTGGTGCTCAGCACCCCGCCACTCGCGTTAGCCAGTTTTCGTCGCGTTGCCCCCTCCTTCCCCAAGGCGAAGG
The DNA here is from genome assembly GCA_905221635.1 of Symbiodinium sp. CCMP2456. Taxonomy (NCBI): domain Eukaryota; class Dinophyceae; order Suessiales; family Symbiodiniaceae; genus Symbiodinium; species Symbiodinium sp. CCMP2456. The sequence continues at coordinate 44,096 of CAJNDV010021957.1, forward strand.
ACAACTCGTCACCTGGCGAGACTGCTCCAAGTCGGAACCGCGGTGGAAACAAATTTCAATTGTAGATATTCGTGGATACAAGGGGTTTGGTGATTAGGGGGCCAGATGAGGCCAGCCTTCCATCACCCAACTCTTGTGCCAAACGGATTCTGCATCTTCATCACCGCCTACTTGGGAACTTTATGTTTTCATGGCTGTGCTTGTTTACGGCTAGTCATCCGAATGATCACAGCTAATTAGTCAGTTGAGAATTGGCTCGCCTTCGCTAGTGTTTCGACGCACTGCCAGCTGTGCCTTAGTACCCTCTTTGGGTGCGGATGCCAGCACTCAAGCCATCCACTAAACGGGCTCCACGGGCTGCTTTCGTTTGATGTCTATCTGCTAGGGTGGTTGAATCAAGGAGTGTTGAGTTGACGTACAAACATGCTTAGTCTCACAGAAGAGCAACGTGATCGCGAGCTTTCACCTTTGCTCCGCAAGTTTTTGCAGTTCATGCCGGTCTGGGCCTGTCAGTGGCATGGTGTCGATGGCCCAGCCCTCCTGCCAGAGACTCCAAGCTTGGCTTGCAGCCTGTCGATGTGGGCTTCAAAGGCCGGAACATATTTCTCAATTATTGGGATCCCTCCCCTAGCGCTCCGCTCAACAATCGCATCCGGCAAAGACTCCTCTGCTGACTGCGCGTCGCCAACTTCGCTCGTGTAGTGTCCTTCGGGACTTCCCCCAAAGCTGGCATTGCATCTAATCTCCAACATGTACTGCAGCATATAAACTTCCAGGCTTCAGGCAGCATGCTGTCCCACACCGCAAGATGCCGAAAGACAACCTAGGTATCTATAGTACGATGGAGCACGAAGTGAACGGATGCGCTATAGAAATGTACCGGCAACATGTCGCAACACACGAGCCCTCATGCTGCAACAAAAACTCCAATAAACTAGAACAGAGTGGCGGAACGCCTGCAACCGTATCACTTCTCCCAACACACCAAGGGTCCGAGCCTGGTAGCTTTGCCTCGATGGCAGCCATGATCTTAAGCTCGGCCCCAGCGCGGCCCCAAGGGGGACCAAAGATGGCCAGGCCTTCGGCAGCACAGTGTTCTAGTTTTGGGGGTCCGTGTAAAAAAGCAGATGTGTGACCCGCTGGCAGACTCCCAAGCACCCGGGCGTTCAGAGGGTCCTTCTCGCTCCAGCCCTGGGCCTTGCAGCGCTCTGATCCCGAATTCTGCCTGCTGCCTGTCCGCCTGTTGTCTGGCTTGGTGCAGCCCACTCCGGCCTAAGGATGGGGTCTGGTAGTCGCAGAAGAACATGAGGGTTCCCCACTCCTGCTCAGGCAGACAGCATTAGCCAATCAGTCCACGGGGCGTGGCTGCTGCCTCCTCGCACGCGCGCAGGAAGTTTCCTCCAGAGCCTGGGGCTTGAAAAAGCAGAAGGATGCAGAAGCCAGGAATAAGCGATGACGCATCCCGGACAAAGATTACGCCGATTGCCGAAACCACACAGTGTCTGGGACCTGCAAACCACTGCCCCAGCCTGTCACGAAGGCCACGCAGTTGTTTGGAACGTCCATCATAGTGAGATCTCCGTCATCCTGGCAGGATGATGACGACTTTTGACGCTGCACACTTTGCTGCCTGCACATTTGGCTCGGTGCGGGACCAAACCCATATCACACCCGCGTAGCACGGCACATTGGCTGCTGAGTGAGCCGCATGGCCATTGTCCACGTGCACGGGTCCGACACGTTGAGCTTGCACCTCGGAGAGGCCGAAAGCGAAAGCCAAGCAAAAGCACAATGCGGCAAGTTGAACGGTGCTCAGCTTCTGGCGAGAGAGATGTACTTCCTGGCCCTGGCACAAGCCTGCGAGCTTTCGTCCAGCGCAGCTGATCCAAACACCACGACCAGGACCCAGTGCACTTGGTTCCAGCTCCCTGAAACAACTTCACAGAGCGGCAAATGGCCTCTTCCGAGCCAGTCACCTCGACTGTATTATTCCTGGCGAAACAGAGTCTACAATCTGTAATTTTGGCTAGAGCTCCAAAGCTTTGTGATCTGCCAATAAGTCCGGATTTTCCCCCCATGGGCCTTTCGTGAAGCTCTAGCCGTGCACCTGAGGTCCCATGGCTCCATGCATTGCATAAGGCATGTTGCCTCAACCGTGGAACTCTGGTGTTGCAGGCTTTGGGCTGACAAGAGAGTCCATGGCAAGTACATTTGAGGACTTTCCTCCTGTCTGGCCCCGGGCTGCGACTAAAGTCATGCAGCAGGACGTCCCACACCCAGTCCAAGAAGATATGCCCAAGGTGTGTCCCTGCCGAACCCTGACTGACTGTCTGGGTCGGGATGCCGGAGACTCTTGCGATCTTGTGCTTGGTCTTGCCGCCCCTGCCGAGGATGAAGGCCTTGGCACCACAGACTTCTTACGGTCTGTTGGTAGAATCATAGCAGCAAGGGACATGCGTTTCGTTTACCACATCTCGAGAGCCTGTGAAAGGCTGAATGGGGTTCCTGCAGTGTCGGCATCATCGAAGTGCAAGCGCAGTCTGTGCTGAGGAGTGTCGGGACGTCCATTCTTGCCGTCCTAAGCTGTAGCTGTCATCCCACTGGCATACTGGGATGGATTGCGTTCTCTTCTGCGAGGGATTGTGGCCTGTGAGTATGTGAACTGCTTTGCTGAGGCCACAACCTTCTTTGGCCTGCCACCCTTTGCATGCTCCTACAACCAATGCTTGCAGGGCAGGCTCTTGTGCAAAAATTGGAGGCTTGTGATGCACGGCAGATCACGGCAACATGCTTATCGCGAGAGATCCTCCGCCTCGCCATTCTCGTGTGCTTGGCCCGCTTTCACCCACTGGAGTCGGGGCTCCTCCCACCTCCGAGGGCTGTGAAGTCTTGGTCAATCCGTACCGCTCCCTTTGTTGGAGTCTCCTACGTCAAGAACCCTCCTCTTAGCATCAAGCTGTCCGGCTTCAGCAGAGATGGTGCAAGGCCGTCAGAAGAATCGGTTGCTGGCCCAGCACATGCCTGTCGTCCCAGGAGCCACCATAACCTCCGTAGCCTGCAAAGGAAGTTCCACAAGAACCAGCCCTACAGTAAGCAGTTGCAAACGTAGGAATTACACTACTGCGGCAATCAGTGTGGAAGCACACTACAGCACGGATGCCAGGACAGGACTTGCAAGCCAACCAGCAGCGTCAGCAAGAAGAGTAGGACTCAGAGTATCAACAGGAAGAAGTCAAGACAAGACAGCCTGTGTAATCATCACAGAGTAGTGCGATTGTGATGACATCACCGACCCGAATCGTGGCCGCTGCTGCTGCTACGACTCCTGAGAAAAGTAAATCATCGGATCAAGACTGTGTTGGCATAGCCTCGATCCGACATGTTGCGCACAATGCTCAACGCTGTCCAGATAACGAAGTAGACCCGGACTGGTCATGGTGTTGCTTCTCAGCTACTTGGTATGTACATTGAACTATTCGCAATTTCACTTCACGCTGACTATCACTATGCTTATCATCAGACCCTCGCATTCAAGATAAGCGAGATTCACAATTGACACCTCTCTACCCACCCTTTCCTGTGCCTAGCCTCGCATTATGAGTCAGGTGGCCACTGGGTTTACCTTCATGCCAAGTAGTGTGTTCACATGATGCACGTTGTTCATTTAGCTACTTCTTTCGATCGGCTCATCCTTTTCATTTGCATGGTCTCTTCTGGTACTTTTATTATATGAACCTTTGTAGCATACTGCATGCTGCACAAGTTATATGACTCAGCATGTTCGGTTCAAGCCACCATGGCTGATCTGTTCATACTTGGCTTCGTGGTGTCGTGTGCAAGTGCCTCCTCCACACAGCTTATCACAGACGCAGCTGCTGGTGGTAACTGTGATGCTGCAGTCATGATATGTCATGAGGGTGGCTGTAACTGGACAGCCATGATGACTTGCTGATGATGGCAAGGATGATGTTGTCGATGAACGCTGTGATGAGCACCGTGAATGACGAGCACCATCACTTTAAGAATGCGTACATGCATTGGGAACATGTACATCCATCACAATCATAAGAGTAGCAACACGCATGACCATCTACAGCTGCAAAGAGCGGTACCTGGCATGATTCTTATGAGTAGGATGATGTCTATCATTAGTTTGCTGCGGAGACAGGGTGGGGGAGCAGCTGTTTGGAAGGTTAGCTGCTAGCTGATGTTTGCTATTGTTTGCTGCATGATTGAGGTTGTGATTGCTGTGGCATGCTTCTCTTGCTTCCGGTTGTGTAGTTCTCTTGCGCGCGGTTGTGTAGTCGCAGCTGGCCTTGATGTTTTGCTGCCGCTGCCGTAGTCATCTGTCGCCGCTGTTAAGAGTTGCTCTTCCTCTTCTGCTTCTTCTTCTTGGTGGTGGTGATGTTGTCCATGGTTGTTGCAGCCGCTCTGGCTATTACAAGATAATTGAGGCATGACTTGCACAAACAGCAGCCGTGATCGCGGTCATATCAAGACGGCGACAATCGAACACTTATTGCGAGTCACCACTGTGTAGTGAGTGTGACAGCGCGAGCAAAGGGAAATTCCTCCCCCAATCCGCGCCTCGGTCGCGGCGCCGGCCCATGACCCAATGCGCGAAGGTCTTGCTAGCGAGACTTGCGCTCATGCACTCAGCTACTGCTAACGGTAGCGACAGTGCTATGAGGCTGGGCGATGCTCCCGAACGTCTAAGCACTCCTAAGATCAAAACTCTGGACTGTCTGTTCCAAAGCTTCTTAAGATGTAGAACAAAGCCGAGATTGTCTGGTTTTTAGGAACTTGGGCATTTTGGTGATCTTCTTGGGTTTCAGTAACATGCCCTCCGATTCGCAGAAGTGCGAGATGGCAGCCGCGCAAAGCAGCCCTGTGATTTGCAAGCAACTTTCATTCATGGCTGGCACCCACTCGCGTGCACGTAAACTGATTTGGGCCTCTAGCTTTACAGGGCTATGACGCATGGACTGTTGCGGTGGTGCCGTAGGTGCATTGCACGACTTCCTACGTGCTGAGTGTGCTGTTAGCATCTAGTAAGTCTATCGCGAAAGGTTGGGAGAACGGACTGAACAACGATAATATAGCAGAAGGTGCTGCTGTAGATGCGCTTGAAGATGCGGCGCTGTTGTTTCACCCTGGGTACGGCTGAAGGCACTGGTCAGATCTGTACAATCCCCCAGCAGCGTTACATCGCGTGCTCGTGGCAGAACCAGCCACCGTGTCAGGGCAGCTGTGCTGGGCTTGCCTGTCAGATGTCAGCTTTGCTGGTACTTCCGCTGCGAGATGCTTCGAGGCCAGCCCAAACTCAGAAGAATCCGTGTGGAGTGCGGACAGGCAGTTGGCAGCATCCCTAGACCATTAACAGCTGCAATGGCGCATGCCGCTTTGGGCAAGCAAAACCATTGCATTCCCATAAGCAAGCGGAGATGTCTCAGTCGAAAAGAAACCCATGCAACACACACACACACACGTCACAAGTAAGAAAGATGCAAGCCTGACCTTGGAGACATCGCCGGAAGTTTCAAACGCTGGCAAGGATACACAAATGCCTCACCGTCACGATTCGTGGAATGCCTGGAGCTGCTCACATACTTCCTCATTGGCCACTGCATCCAGCAGAAAGCCTTCCAGTTCAGACCGCAAAGCATTGCTTAAAACCATATATCAGCTTCAGTCAGAGACAACATTTGAGAGTCGCCTGCATGCGGTTGGTCCTCGATCCAGTGCAGCTCCAACTGGGCCTTAGCTTCTGATGCTTTGCACGTCACTTGTGCCCGCATCAGATTTCCTGCCTGAGGTCGCGCCGACTCCGTCAATTTGGCCCTGTGCAGAATCGACGAAGGGGGGTCCCGGTACAGCTCACGATGGTGGGCCCTCTGGCCTGCGCCGCTGCTCTGCGTAGACGAGGCTTCGCACGGAGTAGGTCGGGACAACAAGATCTTCAGACTCGAGAACGATGAGGGCTGCAGTGCCTGCCGCACCGGCTCCACAGCAAGGCTGAAGCAGCTCAGCTTTCAGGGAAGCAGAATTCAGCTGTGCATTGCAAGCAATAAGTCTTCTCAACGATGCCCGGTTTGCGCCTTCCAAGTCCTGCATGTCCTCAACTGCAGTAGAAACTCAATGGTCACAATGATCTGCCAGCGCAAAAACAGCGCCATCTTCATGTCACGAATTACGGCACTCGATGCAGGTTAGAGTCCAGATGCGACTCTTCCCAGAAGAAGCAGCGGCAGACAAAGTTGCAAATGAAAAGCTCTGTCATAACGAAGTATTTCAGCACAATCTCCATCCTTGCAAGCATCTCTTAACCGCACATGTCGGAGTCATCGTCCATGCTCTGCTTTTGCTGCTGGAGTTGTGATGCTCCACAGAGCAGAACTTTGATCGAAGGAACGGGTCCATGCCGGTGTCATGTCGAACCTGTTGAAGCTCGTGGCCTGCGCACTGGTTTGCCCCAGACTTACTCGATCTGTTCATGGCTTACTCCGGCTGTGTCACTTGGATGTCTATCCTCTTCACCCAGAGCATGATGCAATGCACCCCCTGATGGCCTTGAACGAGCACCTTCAGCAGCAAGAAGCAGACGGGGTCGATGAGCGTGGTCCTCTGCTGGCCGGTTAAACCTATTCCGTCGCTCGATGCCGCTCTCCGTCGCTCAAGCTCCCTTGCACCGGATGCCTTGCCACGCAGCTGTGCGCGTAGCGCAGGACCCAGGCCACCACGAAGGCCCCAAAGGAGTGGCCTATGAAGTGAGCCTCCTGCAGGCCCCAGACCTCCACACAGACAACTGGTGCAGAGTTGGCTTCTTCAGGGCTTCGTTCGCTCTGCACGAGACAGCCGTGCCAATGACCCCGGTGTGAAGAAGTCAACAGAAGCTGATGTCAGGGGCTGGACTCTTTGGTCGTTTAGAAGTGGGCAGTCTGTGGGCAGAGTGGGCTTACAACAAGTGCAAGCAGGCGGAAAGCACGAACAAACACAAAATGGAAATGACAAGCAGAAGCTGCCACGGCTAACGTGCTCAGATCGATCGTGTTTCTTTTATGGGAAGGATCAGGAAGGCATCTTTGCCAGCTTCTTCGCCAGCTTCTTTGCAACTGTTCAACTCTCTTGTGGCTTCTGTTCTGGCTTGGGTGGCTCTGCCCGTCCAGCCTGTCCGGGCACCTTTGCCATCGCAACGCTACCCACTTTTCTTAATAAGCTTCAGGAGTGCATCCTCCAAGCTGGCCTGGAGCATGTTCCGGATGTTCGCAGCTACCTGAACCAAAGCTCTCAAACTACTCCCCTCTCGCTCAAAGTCTGCCGGGCGCTCCTCGTGGGCACCCGGGACATCGTCCGAAAACCTCATGGAGATGCCTGCGGTGTCGACCAGGAAGATTGGATGGTCCTGCGTCTGTAAACGGCTGGCTATCTACGTCTTGGAGTCGCCAAGCCTTACCAGCATCGAACTCATAAGTTCAGATCGTGGTTTTGTGTTTCTGGCCTCTCGGGCGCAGCGTTACTGACCCGGAACTTCGTCCACCGATCTGCTTCAAGCGGAAAGGGAGATCTCATTTGCAATGGGAGAGGACCTGAGGACGTCGAACCGGAAGGGGCGGAGGACTCGCCGAGGCTCTGCGTCCTGGCCCAAGGTCTTCGTGAGCCTCTGCAAGAAGGTGAGGCACCTGGGCTGCTGTTCAGTTCTTCGGGCTACAGCTGCAAAAAACTGGGGCGGCCACATTGCAGGTCCCACTCCAACTCCGTGGCAGAAGACTAGAGCCTTGCCACACCTCAGAGGAGAAGGGATAAGTCCTCAAGCTACTGCACACGCAGGGCGACGCAGGGTGCGGTCCGAGAAGCTCCAGCAGGCGCGGCCGGCCGACACCCGTCGCCCTATCCTGACTCACGCCTGCAGGTCGCAGCCAGTACCTTCGGGGCTGGCTGTTTGTTATAGGGCGTGGAAGGGAGGGCGGTTTCTGTCACTGCTCATTGCAGATAAGCGGCTCCGTGCTTCCTGACCGGTAGGGGTGGAAGCCCAAGAGGCTCAGTGCCTCAGAGGCAAGCAGAAGGGCACCGAGAACGTGTGCCGGATCCCGAGCTGATGGAAAGCACCCCCGCCTGGTGACCCAGCGCCGGTGCCACCAGGGCAGTGTTCACGTATGCCAGCAGTGGACGATGCACTGCTGGGAATCTGAGGGCGCTGTTCGATTTGACATGCTGTGGCTCCAATCGTGTGAAATATGGTGCAATTCAATGTCAGTCTCAGGTAGGCACGGATCATTCCTCAGGCGGAAGCATTTTAGGCCTGGCATGCTATCAACGAGGCCATCCGACGCCAAGAAGTGTCTAGTTGCACCTCCTGACATAGCCTCCTAAAGCTACTATGCTCTTCTGTGCTTAGACTTCAGTGTAGAATCGTAGACAGAGTGAGTTGCTACCAGAACTCGTGCAAAGAGGCAGCCTTCGTTCTTCCCAGGCCAATTGGGCATGTCGCTCAAAGGGAGAGCGGCCCAAGATGCGACTGCTTGGACCAGCTCCTCGACACACGGAGCACTCGGGAAATGCGGGCCCTAACCTGCAACTATGGTAGGATCTTTACCACACGGACCCCTAAACCCTCGTTTTCAGGAACCAATCATTGGAGACACTATCCTTGTTGACTGTGGGCAGCCAACAACACTGCGCACACCGAACAATCTCATCGCAGCACTGAGGCGAAAGGGTTGCGCACATGCTAGGCTACGCTCTTTCACAACAGGCTCTCCGGCGAATTACATGCGAATCAGAAGCCAAGCCGCGTCTAGTTCCACGACTTCAGGGTCGGAGAGCTCCGCAGCAGACTCGGCTCCATCGAAGAAATAGGAGAGGATCCACTGCTCTATGTTTCCGCCTCGGGCTTTAAGCAGTCCCAAACTGGCCGGTTGGACGTTGGACCTTTTAAGGTTCCCGTCGCATGAACTCTTGTCACGTGGGTCGGGCACCATTTTGGCTGTCACGTTCTTCCATCATGCTGACATGCGGCGGCCAATCAGGCGAACGTCTTTGCAAATCACCCTCTTGCCTGCGGACAAGATTGAAAACCTCAGCTCCAGACACAGCCCCAAAGCTTAAGACCAGACAGTAGGTGAGCTATGGCTACTAGGCGATAAACTCACCAGATGGTACCAACTCCACATTGGGCAGTCAAGCTTCCATGAGCAGAGCTCCAGATGCTTCAAACATTGTACGTCCTCAGATAACAACAGGTCTAATTCTCGCGCGTGAGTGCATGGCTCACCAAGTGCCCTGACCTCTGGAGCACCGCAACTCTCGACCCTGCTGCTTTCCGCCCCTCCGTCCCACCGTGTCCCACCCTTTGCCTGATGATTTTTGATCGCTTTGCCGCATGCTGCGATTTGGTGCAGTCCATGAAGAACTGAGTATGGCTGTGGCTGTTTCCTGCGACATCCGAATCCTCTTCCAGGCTCTGTCGCGCACGCGCAGGCGAGGCAAGCTCCCCTGGAGTGGCCAGCTCACGTCCAAGCATGTTGCCTTACACCCGCTCTTGTGCCCATGCTGCCAGGGGTCCACTTCTCCGGGGCTGCGTGGGGTTCCGACTTCGTCGGCCTGCCGGGCCAAATGCAGTCCATCTCACTTTCAACCTATATCTAATTATCTCTCCTCTACTATCTGCATAGAACGACGACTCGCTGGATAGATGGCATTAGAGACTGGGAGAGCGGGGAGAGAGAGAGAGCGAGAGAGAGAGCTGCATACCTGTGAAGGTAGAAGCCGCTGCCTGAAGGAAGCGTGGCTATTTGGCGGGCCTCACGCAAGCGGAGCAGGTTCTCCACCGACGGGGCCTGGCCTTGGAAAGGACGGAAAGCGCTTCTTTGGACTGCATCTTCTAAAGAGCCCACGGACTGCATCTTCCGGGAATTCTAAGTGGGCACGCTCTCTCTTTCACAAGCTCGCCCTGAAGCAGGTTTACTGCCTGGGCCTCCCGCATATTGGCCGCAGTGCAGGTGGACGAACCCTGGCGGCCTGAGAGTTGTCTTCGTTCGGACGCAGTGATCCCAAAGCTCAAAGAGTGCAAAGACCCCATCTGAACGAGAGCCGGGAAGCTGCCGGCTTCGGCGCGCTCGTGGCTGCTGGAAGATACCAGAATCCAGGCTCTGGTTCATCAGCCAGGCGGAGGAAGTTCTCCACCTGGACATCGGTGCGATGACCCCATGACCCCCCCTCTCCTTCGGGTGTTTCGTAGAAGCAGCTGTAGTTGCTGAGAGTGCAGCTGAGGGGTCGGACATCAGCTTGGCCCTCGCCTCCTGACCATATAGGATTTTCCGAAAACGAGGGGTACCTTATTTTGGGATCCGCGTAATAAGGATCCTACTATTAGGAGTACTGTATAAGGGTCCCCTATTTAAGGAAACCCCCATATGTCTTCAAGCGATCCTAATCAGCTTGCAGCCGTACGGCAATATGTAATCCTGCTGCTACAACCATCTAGTATCATCTAGTCCCAATGCAGAGACGTGGGAAGGATGCCTCGGCTCTTGCAGAAGTCTTGGGGATTCGAAATCGAAATTGCGAACATTATCCAGCTGCGGCAGCGTGGCGCGTGAGACTTGCGTAGGAGCAGCTGATGCTAACCATGTTACCAGGTCCTTGCCATCCGACGGTCTGCGCTTGTGGCGTCTCCAAAAGTTGAAAAGCCCAGTGCCTTCCTGCGCAAAGAAGAAATAGAGAACCAGACAGGGAAGGAGTAGGGGAGGTGAGTAGGCTCGGAAGCTAGTTGCAGCCCAAGTCATCTGAGAGCGGGGCATGCTTTGCCCAGGCGCGGCGCTGCCGATCCTCAACGACTCAAGGCTTTTTGGCAAGCTGAATTGTTGGAGCCCCTGTCCGTGTAATTTGCCTCCCCGAGATACATCGAAAACCCCACAGAGCACTGAAACTACAAGATCGGGAAACATCGTCTTAAGCATCAGCCGATTTGCGCAAAAGGAGTTTATCACAAGCAGTTCCTGTTTGCCTGAGCACCTGACCATCGAATGCCACTCAGAACCTCTGCTAAAACTTTGAGAATTGGGGGTTTCCGAAAATAGGGGACCGTAATATAGCATCATAAATAGTAGGATCCTTATTATAAGGACCCCAAAATAAGGTACCCCTCGTTTTCGGGAACCCCCAATTTGAAGTCCGGTCCAAGCCACACGCTTGTTGCCGGACCAGCCCTGGCCCGCATGGATCCTCTCCTTGGAAGCCGACATTTCGAGTGTGCTCGTCATATCATCGACGCAATTTCCTACTATAAATAACAGAATATACTATAATATATCACCTATAGGTGTAACTGTCATTACATATACATATACATATACATATACATATACATATACATATACATACATACATACATACATACATACATACATACATATATATATATATACACACACACATGCATTAATTTACTTGTTTAGTGATTTATTTATATAGATAGATAGATAGATAGATAGATAGACAGATAGACAGGATAGATAGATAGATAAGTAGAACGAGGGGAAGATATCCAAGGTGTTGCTTTTCATCACGTTCTGGGGCCGAGGCTGTGTTGGACAAGAAGTTCTCCAAGAGACGCATCCTGCCCCACCCAGGAAAACTTATGGTCGGCTGGAAGCTCTTCAAAGCTCAGTTGCGAGTGGCTGGATCCCTTCTCCGGCCTCTCGCCTGGCGACTTCCAGAGGACGTTTGGGGCGTAGGCGCGCCTGGCCTCCAGGCTGCGCTTCTTCCACCTGGCACGTGGGACTCGTGCGCTCTTTGGGCCTGGGCTAACAGTTCTCCCGCCTGCAGTAGATCCAGAAGGCCAGCTCGAAGAGAGCCCAGAGCTCCAGAGAGGACCGGGTCAAGATCCAGAATTTGGACCTTGCCGGCTGCCACTCATGCGCACTTTTTGCGAACCTGGACTCCAGCCTGTGTGTCCGCACCATGATCTGATTCAAGCGCCAGCTACGTCGAAGGACCACCAGCAGCGACAGCAGCGGAGCTGCTTTCATGGTGGCCACACCGAATCTGGCCTGAGATTCCCGGACATGCCGATGTCCGTTTCGCTGTTTCGATGTAGCCACTGAAGTAATGACTCATGTGGAGTACCACGACAATAAGGTTGCAGCCAGGATTAGGCCCATCAAGGAGTTGGTCATCCAGCTGACCATCAGTCGCTGCAACCTGCTGGTCATTTTCTGAGCAAGCTGTACAGTCTACAGTACCGTGTCGGCTGTGCCTGGCTGACAGTGGGACCTGCTCCCATGACCGCACCCCTGTCGTCTGCCTGGCCAGCTCTACGCCATTCTCTACTGAAGCACCCTGCTGTTCTGTCTCTGTTCGACGATGCCTGCCGGGGGGCAGCGCGCCCTCTCGTACAGGCAAGGCGAGCACCATTGTGAATGCCAGGCTCCGACTGGATTTTTTGATGCTTTGAATGGGCATTGATTTTGGTTCCTCCTCGGATGAGCTTGGCCAGAACCATGATCTATGTACGGCAGTCAGGCATTGCTTGCATGCGCTTGAAGCTTCACCCAAGAACCATGGCAACACATGTCAAACATGTGCTAAACTACTTGAATCATCTTCCTCAATCCGATGCATCAAGACAGCAAAGAAGCCAAAAAGCTTTTCAGAGTTGGGACAATCAATCTAATTGCGAGATCGAAGTGCCACACACGAGGCCCAAAGAAGATCCACGGCTATCCATTCTTGAAACTATGGCCCCCTTTGATTCACAGTTCCAGGTCCCGGTCTTATGGCTTGGGATCCGGTGGCCCTTTCACAGCCCCGTAGCTGCAGTCACATTGCATTCGCTCGATGTCGAAGCAACATCAAATTGCGCAGTCCAGCAAGAAAATGATAGCCAAAGCAAGCTCCGCAGAGCTAGCTTTCCTGATCAGGCAGGTATCAAACAGCCTCGCTCTCCCGTCCAAACCATCCGAAACCTCTAGTTCGCTGATGATGCAGCAAAATGATGTCAAGTATTGCTTGCACGTGCGTGCTGCAACCCAGAGCCTTACACATGCGAGAAGAAGCGACTGTGCGAGTTGGCGAATCAGTCCATGCTTTGCTAAACTGATTGCGACGCTCGCCTGACATTGCTGGGTCCGATTCGGGGTGCCCACCCTGGCAGGATCCTTTTCCTCCGCGGCACACGTGTCGCGCATCGGCGGCGGCCGAGGAAGTTTCCCTTGTGCGGTCGCCATCCATTCCTGCGGCGAAAAAGCTGTCGGAACTCAGCCCTCCAGGAGGAATCGCGCCAAGCGATCGGAACTTCACAAGTTTAGGTCCCAAAATGTCCCAAACTGCGCCTGCTGTCGCATGGCCTCATCTTTTCGAGCGGCCTTCGTGCCAGGCAAGACAGATTTCGCTGCTCACAGCTAGTGCTTCGGAAGGAGCACGAACTCGGAAGACGGATGTGGACCGTGCGAAGCCAGCAGGATGCTGAGAGCTGAGACGAAAGTCTGCCCCGGCCTGCAACTCTCCCCGGAGCCTGTTGAGCTCGGCCTCTGCAGTGTCCAACTTCTGCATGGCCTGCATAGTACCAAGGATAGGCCAGCTGAAATCACAGAAACCTCGAAGACCCTGAATGACGTTCACACTGCCAGGCTGACAGAGCAGCGTCCGGGAACGCAGGCCTCAAGCAGCGATGAAGGTGGCTTGACCATCTCCTTTGGCCGAGCATCAGAAACTGCGCGACGCCCCTACACTGGCCGGGAGGAGCTGCCCTTGTACCGGGCTCTTCAGTCGGGTCGCCAGCGCCACTTCGGGGTACCACAGCACCACTGGAAGCCTGAAATGGACGGAACGGAACTGCGTTTTTTTCTTGCGACTCGCGCACACGGAACATCGCGGGTGCCTCCCATGACGACCTTCAAAGGTCACCTGCGAGCCAACAGTCGCCCGAAACCAGGCCGATTCAGGCTGCCGAACTGAGAGAGTGCGCACGGCTAGCGGGTAGTACTCGGATTTTTGGATCTAACCAAATTTGTATGTTGAGGACCTACATCCACACCCAAGGATTTGATATTTCCCGGCTACCGCTCCATCCTGCCTCGCAAACTCTTGCGAGAGCCTCGTCGCCCCCTGCGACTTCCTCGATCTTCGTGATGTAACCTCCATTCAACTTTGTCCAGGCGTCGTTCAGGACTGTGTTCATTTTCGTGAGTTGCCTCGATCTTGGGTAGGCGGGAATCTTGCACATGGGCTTTTCTCATGTTCTCCGGCTTTGCTTTCTTCTGACCATCGAGAGGCATCAGCTGGACAGCTAGTCCTCCTTTGCCTTCACACATGCTGGTAAATGCTGGCAAAGATTTGTCACTGCTTAACGTACGCAGTCGCAGTTAGAAGAAAGCGGTGAAACTACAAGTACGTTGGCTGATGAGAAGCTGCTGTCATCTGGGCTAAGCAGCCCTTCGCTTCGTTCCCTTCCGCATGAATTGAACGGTCGGTGCATAGTCCTCAGGTCCTTGCTTCCCTGTATCGTGAAGATGTCCAAAGAGGAGCAAGAGTTCCCGTAACAAGGCTTCGAGTGCAACCCATGACCCCAAAGTCTCGAGAGGCTCTGCAAAGTACTAAGTACCGGTCTCGACCCTCGCCCCCTTGCTTTCGGAAGCGACACTCTTCATTGAATATCCTTAAACACCCTCCTTAAACCCTAAACCCTAAACCGAACAAACCTTCGCTTCGGGGCCTATGCCGCTACGATCGCGGCGCTGCCCGCGGACGGCGGCCTCGGCTCTCGTGGAACTTCTCGCCCGTTTTTTCCGTTTAAAGATATGCAAAAAAGGAAACGCACGTACACCTGCAGCTACAAGAAGTGAGTGTGTTCGGGAAATCAAGGACAGGGAACTCTTCCTGCCTAATCTCTCACTGTCCTCCGGGCATCTCTTGCCATTGCCTCTGTCCTTTTGCCACGCGAGGCTCGGGCCTTACTCTGGTGCGCCGTCGTCCATGAGAGAGTTGGATGCGATTCAAACCATTGCCTCAGTCGAGAAGCAAGACTCCGCCAGATGCCACAGACGCGGACATCCGGGATGACGGGAGAAAGCTGTGGCCCACACCGTGCATTCGCCTTGGGCTGACAATGCACGGAGCCTTGCAGGGATTCCCGCGTCCACCTCGGGCAAGCATCACGGATCACGGGATGTCTCTGAAAGCACACGGAGAGGGGAGAGAGCTAGACTGCAGTATTTCGGAGCTCTGTACTGCTCGGACTGTGCTCATGCTGCCAGGAAGCGCGATGCTGTGCTCGTCACCGGCGAGAGCCTGACGGAAGACCCCATTCAGGACATGCGTTGTCTTACTCATGGGCGGCATACTGCCTTCTCAAAGGCATGTCGGAGCGAATCAACGCGACGCTGCAGGTCGCGGACCTTGCAAACATACATGGTTGGGTCGACTAGTCTAGCACGGGAATTACTTCTTTCAGCCCTAAGTGTGCATCCTGGCCGAGACAAACGCATGCACAGCTGTTTGATGGCAAGGTCAAGGGAGCTCAGGACAATATGCGTGGACATATAGGCGCAGGAGTCTGACTCGACTCACGAATCGTCTCGCCGTCTTTAGTTCGCAACCGGCCTGCGAAGACAATTGCGAGGCGTGGCTGCCCGTGGTGTTTTGCAACGCCGAATACTGGCGGGCATAGCGCAAGGTGCTGGCCTCGGCAAGATCCCATATATGCAAGCTGCTTCGCAGATTGGAGCTTCTACAGCAGCCCAGCAGCTGTCTCCACAGGATGTGAAGGATGCACTGCGGCAACCATGCACACCCGAGCACTGCTTCCTGTGATTGCGTCCTGACGGCAGCCAAGAATTCGAACACCAACACCGACGAACTGTCAGCCATCAGCAGTCACGCGTGCTTTCTATCCAGACGTCCGGACATACGTGTGTGTGTGGGTATATATGTGTGTGCATCGTCATTCTCTGGCTGACTCTTTGAACGATTGATCATGCACACGCCAAGTCCTTGAGGAGCCATGTCAGAGCGGAGTCCCGGTACCTCGGCTTGGAGCGTTTCGGTGGCGATGGGCTCCAGAGACTTCTCAAACAACAAGTATCTATATGCCTGAATGGATGCTTACATATACATATACACACCACCCATATATGCATACCTTCATACATGCACACATGTATGCATGCATGCATACATACATACTATGACTCGGATGGGATTGTGAAGAATAGGCAACTTTTGATTCTGCACTTGTGGCAGCTAGAAGGCGGCAGCAACAAACACGACCGGACCGAGCCATCAAGACAGCTACGGTTCTGCTTGGATCGTTCGCACACCCCATACTGAAGCAGGTGCGTATTACCGTGCTAGGGACAACGATGCAGCCATGGTCACGGCACATGCTCGCACTTGCCACTCGCCAAAGCTCCAACCACCTCGGTGAAGAATGGCTGGGCCAACTTTGACAGGAAGTCTGCAAGGAACGAAGCATACCTTAGCCGCGGACGCGGCCCAGGGCAGACAGGCCTGAATTATCATGACAGACATCAGCAGACAAATCCTCGAGGGCACCGAAAAGTCAGTTGCTTCTTGGCATCACAGGCTGTGATCTTAAGTCATGCGACACCGGGACCACGAGAGCTCAAACAAGTATACTTCTGGTTGTTGGAATACTTCCGGTTCAGGTACCATTGTTCTTAGCTCTTGAGCACCCTTACTGCAGAGTATCGCTGGAGGGATCGGCAGCTTCAAGAGTCACTTCCGGGAGCGCTGTGACCACCAGCTGCAGGAGCACTCTGGTCTCTTCAACAGGCGGATGGCAGATGTCTGTGTTGGCTGATGCAGTCCACTTTGGACCTAAGCGCCCTCTCTTCAAGAGCTCGTGGCGGAGGCGGTCGCTCAGCCACGTCGCCCAACCGCTGCAGAAGCTCCAGAACGACCCCAAAACATTCAACGTTCCGGCCGAGGCCTAGTCCAACAACCTGGCCCGGACACTGACACCCCGTGCTGCAGCGTTGACACCTACCCTTGTACAGCGTGAGATCTCAAGAAAAGAAGACGATGGCAAAAGGCAAAACACCCTCTCTGCCTTTCTTGGCCCTTGGAAGCTCACCCTGAGCCGCGGGCTGAGGTTGATGTGCTCTCCCTCCTTCAGCTGCTCCGGGCCAAGGGCATGCAGCCCAGCCCTCTCGCTCCCTGGGCACAGGTAGCTAGGATGCCCGCAGACAAAGTCACGAAATATCTTGTTCCGATATGTTCCGATGCTATCCGCAGATCTCGGGCGCCGGTGTCAATCTAAATTTCACAGGATGCCCTCCCCACCCTGCACCTGGGCGGACGAGAAGCCTTTACTATGACTCTTCAGCCCCCTCTGGCTTCCAACACTGGCACGTCGCCCATACTTTGCTGTTGTGGCTCTCACTTATATCTTGACATGTATGTCATTAACAGATCCCTTCTGGGAGGCTGTGAGTTAGGAGCGTCCGGGTCCCGCCTGCCAAGTCCACCAGATACACACGCGTCTCACGCGTCGTGGAGCCGGGAAGATGGCGCAGCCGAGAGGAAGAGGTCTGCCAACACCGAAAGACACAACTTGCAGAAAGTTTGCCGTGCCTTAACCGATCTGACGCCTCGCTGCCGGCCATGCCGATGTGTCGGTAGCTTGACCGCAGGTTGCTGAGACCCGTATCGCCGTTAACGATTCACTGAGCGCTGTCCGCATGTTGTCTCTTAGCTACAAATGCGAGCGCATCTGTGCAGCAATGTACAGACATCTGCCAGAGGACAAGCGTTTTCCAGCCTGCTGAGACCAGCACAAGTGGAGCCTCACTTTGAGACTGCGAAATCGAGAAACTTGCAGGCTCTTCGCCATGAATCCGCCTTCCAAGTTGCACGTTGAGCCAAGCAGCATAACCACTGCATGGCTCCGACTGGAGCGAGGGTTAAAGACGGTCTTGCCGACCATGCGGGTCGCGGCGCCCTGCCATCGCAGCTGACACGGCATGAGAGTTATACTTTTCTCCCTTGCAACCCCCCTCTCTCTCGAACTTCGCCTCCCGCAACCAGCTGTGAACCTGTCGCTCCATCTCGTTTAGCTCGCACCGCCTGCCGGCTCTGCATCTGCAGGGCTCTCGTGGGACAGCTGTGGGCCGCATTGCCTTCGGGTCAGGCCCTGTGGCACCACGTGCTTCTCACTGGAGCGCAAGCGCGGTAACTGGCAGGGGGCAGGCGGCTTAGCAGTTCTTTGTATGCAGCGTCCCGCAGAGATGTACCAGGCAGACTCTCAAGCAGCAACCAGCCGTTGACGACCGTGAAGTTTTCGGTGGCACCTGCCTGGCGTGAGCCATCAAGCAGGTCATACAGGTTGTCGTTGTACACCTGCAAAGAGGGCGAAACAAGAAATCGCAAAGTCCCACCAGACCAATAAGGTTTCTAGTGACGGGAAGGCGGTGAGGCTGCCAATAGCAATGCTCAAAAGGCCTGTGCCGCCTTCAAACCTCCACGGTTGGGCTTCCTGGATTTCGCTGGCACCTCCAAGAAGCTGAGCTCCACGGTTGGCGCATTCGACGCATCGAGGCCCTGGGCAGCGGAGCGTCACCACGGTGCCACACAGGGCCACTGTCAGTGCTAACAATCGCGATGCAAGCGAAGTTCCAAAGACAACTCAATCAAATTCCTGACACAAACCCTCCATCCAAAGCCCAGAGCCTTGGACCGCATCATCTCTGCAAGACGGCTCATGGCGCGAAAAGCCACGCCCTCGCCAGGATACAAAAGGCTCTCGTTCTCTTTCTCACCATCCAGGACCATCTTCTATTTGCGGGCGCCTGGTTTTGGTTGGCCGATGCGCTGTCCCGCGGAGACGGCCCAGGAGCGAAATCACCAAACATGGTATATGTCTTACCTCAGCTGGAGCAGTGGCGTTGCTGCAGGAAGAAACGAAACCTTTTGGCCAAGCCCGGCCATGGTGCCACTGCCAGTTTGGCCATATGCCAAAATGCCTTGGCTGGCGCGTGGCATGGCTCAGAAAGCTACACCGTCTCTGCTCCTCACATCTCAGCGCTGGAAGAGCCGGGTCACAGATGTGCTCGCCATTGATGGCATGTGGCAGCACCTGCTCACTGACGTAGTCGCACACCTGCTCCTGTTGCATTGCCCACGAAGCACGTGCTAGCATGCGCCAGCTTGAGATCTGCCCGCCTGGGTAGCAGCGGCATCGAACGCCTGGCAGATATCAGCGCGAACACAAGCGCGGCAAGCCGGCAGTCATTCTTTTCCCACTCCCGATCTGTGGTGGTCAAAATATGTGAAGACCATGGCCGTGCCTGATCAAAGAAGAAGGAGGTCGGGGCACCGTTGGTGTTGCTCACGTTCACCTTGTTCCTGTCCTCGGATGTATGCCATGACTGCCACCTACCACACGCTGCAAGGCAGTGCTTGCATAAGTAGATGCTGAGGA
>CAJNDV010021968.1:12720-29597 GCA_905221635.1 Symbiodinium sp. CCMP2456
GAAGAAAAGAAGAAAGGCAAGCACGGAAGGGAGCACAAGACAACACGCAACAAGAACGAAAGAAATGAACATGTGCAACAAGAACGTCTCTTCTCATGAACGTCATCAGCCCCCCCCCCCTCCCCGGGCCTGGGCGCTGGACCGGCGCGGGGCCTAATAATTTGAATACGGTCTTGGGGTACATTATACTCTAGCTATGTTAAGGAACCCAAGAATACTGTTGGTAAGTATTCCGGACCCTCAACTAAGAAGGTTGGAGGCCAGCCCAGGAATCTGACACTAATCGACGATCTCGTGCGAACGGCACCAGATCAGCGATGGTCTTGCGGCCCTGTGGGTCCTGCCGGATCGTGGCCCTGGGTTTAGGGTTTAGGGCTGAGCCCAGAGTAGTCCTATTAGTAGTGATATAGTACAACTATTTAGGGAGCATGTGGCAGACACGTCATCCTAACACCAAGATGCAAATACAGAAACTGCCATGAGCTCAACAAGGGGCGAGCACCACCCGCCTCCAGGGTCACCAGTGTGTCCTGCCATGGAATCACTTCACTCTGTCAACGATGTAGAGCTGCAGGGTGAAGGCTAGCCAAGCCCACAAGCACTGCAACCGCACGACGAGGATTCGGAGTTTCATGGCACATATTATGTCACATTTTCGTTTACATTAATCCGTGCTTTCATTAGTGTGGGCCACCCCCTCCCCCCTAGAATTAGCGGGCCTGGAGATCACCGAATTGTAAACACAGGGCGAGGGGTCCCCAGGAGCGCGTGCAGCCGTCCACCAGAGGGGCGGCGGCATAAAAAGAACTAGTACTGGCGCAAGTCTTAGGCCTCTAAGAAGATTGCAGTCTTTAACAGGACACGCCCCTAAATCCAACCAAAACAGAAAGTGTGAAGGGACAGAGTTCTTTCCCTCAAATCTAGGGAGGCTTTGTTGACATAGCCATAGCCCAAAACCTGGATATCTGGAAAAACATCCTTTAAATAGAGGAGAATTGCTAGTCGAAAATACGGATCATGGCCTACTATCGTATTTCATAATATTCTGTAATGGTCTCTTATAATATACCGCACTGTAGTGTATTACAACAAGCAGCGCTGGTCTTAACTTCTGAGAGCCAGCTCTGACAGCACGTCCCGGACCTCTCCTTTCTCGGGGGTTTTGGGTTGAGGATTATCGTGTAGAGCTTGTGGGATTCACTTCAGAATTCAAAGTAACTCTATACTACACATTCTCCGGATGAAGGTCGTCTTTCTGCGGCATTCTAGGTCGCGTCAGGATGCTGACATTCGCACCCAGGCACCCTGCCCGTCGGTGCTGGGAACCAGCCTATGTCATCATGTCGTTGGAGTATGATCCCACATTGAACAAAGAGTTCGAGACCGAAAGCCGTTTCATAAGCCACAGCAATCCTTGGGTTTGTGCAGCATCACCCAGACCAGCTCGTCCAGCGTCCGCAGCTTCTGCTCCTCTCCGCAGCGGCTGTAAGTGCAAGCAACCCTATGCCCCAAACCTGTGAACAGTGACTCCAACCTGCTGGTGAGTGAAATGCAGAATGGCATGGGATGTCATGCAGCCAGCGTCCTTGCCGTCCACAGCAATGGAATCCTCCAACAAGTCTGGCACAGAAGCTCACCATATTTTTTATACTATAAATGTACACTCATTTACTCTAACAATATACTGTAATATACTATAACATACTAGACTGTGATATACTACAACATATGATATGTACTTTTATGTATGAAATGAGTATAATAAAACATAACTTTGAACATGCAGTCGCAGACCGGCGCCAAGGCCGTCCTTCTTCGGATCGACTTTGATCACTGGGTCCTGAGCACATGCCGAAATCCTGATCTGCCTCGTACGACCTTTCCAGTCTCTTTCTGCTACATATACAAATCCTAATTAACATACCACCTCGGTGGTTAGATATATAGATATTATGGCCACACGTATGACCGCTGGGGCTAAGATGCCGGCGGCAACTGCAGCTGCTACTGCTACAACTACTTGATGCGACGACGATTTCGACGACTCAGAGACACACGAGAAGAAGAGCGACGAGGAAGACTACAGCTCCTCCTCCTCCTCCTCCTCCTCCTCCTCCGCCTTCTCCTCTTACTACCGCTGCTACTACGCCTACTCGCCACTCGCCTGCTCCTGCTCCTAATTACTCTCCCTTCCGCCACCGCCGCCACCAGTCGCCAGTACCTCACAACCATCTCCGTATATGACTTAGCTATCTACGTGCTGTGTGTTCCTAACGTCGAGTCTACACAACAGAAGACCGAGGACGCCAGGACGCGGACGAGCCCGACTATGCCCATGGCGAAATATTTTTGATGATGATGATGATGGTGAAGAAGAAGATGATGATGATGAAGATGACGGCAACGACGATGGTCGGTCTTTCTAGCAGCATTTCTCAGCATCAGTAGCAGCGTCTGACGCTGAGGTCTTTGTAATTCGTTTTTCTGATTCAACTCGTGATGTATGCACTCGCGAATGGCCTGCAGCAGAGTTGGACAGCCTTGTCCTAGCAATCGGTTGCTAGCGGAAACGACTAGTAACAGCAGTCGAGCCTTGACGACCTCATTGTTGACGGTAATTCGACCTCCGCGAGAGGCTAAGGTCCCACGGAAACCCGAGCATGAAGGGGCCATGATGACCACTAACAAGTGACGGCTGATCGGCCATGGCGCCCGAAACATGCTTACTACTCCAGTCTGCCATGAGTGGACGAGCTGGGGGCAGTCTCGCACCCCACCCAAGCTCTCATGAGCCTTCAACAGAAGCCCTCCCCCAAACCGTGAACCCTAAACCCCAAATCCTAAACCCGCAGTTGGCGGCCTTGCAAGACCAGCTCCGTCACTCGCCGTCGGGAGCAGACTCCGGAATGCGACAGGAACTTGGAGAGCCACACCTGTCAGGCCGGACCCTGGATAATGTAAAGGCCTGAATAGCTATAATACTGTTTTGGGGTCTATTCTACTATATTATGCTATAACTACAATACTAGAATAAGGAATCCTAGGATATCTTTGGTAGTTACTATAACAACTATATATGATAACGAATCCCAAGACCTAAGCTTTAAATGTGTAGTTATTCAGGCTTCTCTATTCTTCTGCGAAGCGACGGGAAGATCTGCTCTGCAGACCGTGGTGTACAAAAAAACGACAACAATACCTGCAAGGCAGACCTATACTGAACTTAGACCCCCCAGCAAAAAATTGTCATTTTAGCTGCTTCTTAGGGTTTATGGTAGCCAAAGATTAACAATCATTTCTAAGTACCCCTAAGAGACAATGTACACTACCCTAGCGTTTAGGGCTCCGGGCTTCAAACCACACTAATATAGGTGCCTCAATAATTACCGATACTTTTTTTGTTGTTGGACGGGGGGTCCTTGATACAAATATAGTAATAATGGGCCCCAAAACCCTATTAACATCAATACGGCCTCTAATTATAACTATATGGCTCTCAATGCTATAAGACGAAGACAAAGCTGGAATATGCTGCTAAGCTGAAGCCCAGACCTTGATCTCACACCCAAATAACCTCAAATCCGCTACCTCCCTATAGGGTTTGGGGTTTAGGGTATAGGGTTTAGGTTTAGGATTTCGGTTTAGGGCCGCGACACAAACCCTCAACCCACAACCTCAACCCAACACTGAAAACCGTGACCCAGGCCCTGAACCCAAAACTCCAAACCCGAAATCACTAAATCAGAAACTCAGAACCTGCCAACGCAAAACCCAAAGCCCCAAAACCCTAGGAACCCAACACCGATCGAAGCGGACCTGGCCATTTCCGATAGCGGGCTGGTCGCCCCGCAGACTGGCAGTGCGAAGATCATCCTGTAAAGACGGGCTTAGGGTTTAGGGTTTAGGGTTTAGGGTTTAGGGTTCATCCTGTAAAGACGGGCTTTCTATCTAATGTAGAGGCCTTAATACAGATTATAGACTAGGGTTTTGGGGCCCATTATACTATAATTATAATAAGGAACCCCCCAAAAAGAAGAAAGCCTACATGAGGGGTTGAGGATGTTTGAAGGGGTTGCGGGTTTCGGGCTTTGGATTTTTTTTCGGAAGGGCCCGGAAAGGCTTACAGCTGCGAGGCTGTAGTTGAGGTGAGGTTTAGTGTTTAGTGTTTAGGGTCCCGCCCTGCGGCCGCCACACAAGAAGAGGCGGATCTACACAGGGGAGCGGGCGGGCAGGGAGGGAGGGAAGAGCAACGCGAAGGGAAGGAGGGGAAGGGGCAAGCGGGCGAAGCTCTCTGGCACGAAGGTTGGAGCCAGTGTCGCCACTGCCACTGCCAGTCGTCCTCGTCCCAACATGATGAAGAGGTGCAGGTCAATCTAGGAGAGAGTGGCGAGATTGTCTGAGGGCAACTAGGCAGACAAACCTGCAGGACAATCAAGGGTTTTGAAGGCTTCTTCGAAAATGCGGTAGGTGCGCGGAGTCAGGGAGGGGCAAGATGTACCTGGGAAAACCGTCTAAACCAGCACAGGGCGGTGCTGGAAGGCTGTGCCACTCGGCCAACACATCTCGGAAAGTGGTAGCGAGGTGTTGGAACTCGTCTGATCGGGTTGTGATGCTGGTGTTTACTATGGGAAGGAGGCCGTTATCTGAATGTAACCCAATTAGAGACCAACGCAAGTCAAGGGAGGGGAGGGAGGCTAACTAGGAACAAGCGGGAGGTGCAATGGGCAGCTGCCCAACCGCATCAAGACGGCTCG
This sequence comes from Symbiodinium sp. CCMP2456, assembly GCA_905221635.1. Taxonomy (NCBI): domain Eukaryota; class Dinophyceae; order Suessiales; family Symbiodiniaceae; genus Symbiodinium; species Symbiodinium sp. CCMP2456. The sequence goes on from CAJNDV010021968.1 coordinate 17,475, forward strand.
CCGAGCCTGAGAGCGAGCACTTTGCGAACCCCGAATTTCAGGGTGCAGCAAGCGGCAAGCGTCCAAGAGGCTGCTTTCTTGAAGATGCCCGGCAAGGTGCCTTGACTATGAAGACGTTCTGACCTTCTGCGACCCATCGCATGAAGTCGGAAACGAAAGCAGAGGTCGACAAGGTCCATAAGACACGGAAACCCTAAACCCTAAACCCTAAACCCTAAACCCTGTGGATAGCGACCAGTGAGCCGAGTGGGACGGGAAGTGTACAGCGAAGGGTTTACGGAATTTGCTGCGCGCCAACCTCGGGACCAGCCCTGCAACGCACTTGCACTATCTATTATCAGTATCATCATCTCGATATATAACTATAGTTGATCAACGATTCAACAAGTTTTACTAATTAAGTAACTATACAAGTAACTAGTGAATTAATAATTAACTAATTGATTATTCATTGGTTAATTGATCAATCAATTAATTAATTAAGTATTAATGAATTAACTACAGAAATAACATACCGCAGCAGTTCTCTCGAGGTGCGGCTGGGAGAGGCAATCATGCGGGAGTCGGGTCGGCCCACAGACTCCAAAACCCTTTAAATTCGTTAGGGTTTATATAGCGCCTGGGGATCTGATTAAAAGGGTTTAGGGTTTAGGGTTTATAGGGTTTAGGGTTTAGGGTTTATAGGGCCTGGGGATCTGATTTAAAGGATCTTCCTTAATAAAGGGGCTTTGGAATATCTGGGGGCCATCAAAGCCAGCTACCGGCCTGCCCAGTCCCCATGGTTTGTGTCATGCAGACTGCAAGGGCAAAGCTACGTGTCATGCCGCAAGTAGGAGGATGACGGTTGAGCCACGACTGAACCAAGAGATGCGGCTTTAACAGGCTAGTGGCTGGCAGGCTCAGTGCGATTGCAGTGGTTTAGTTGGGTGCTTAGGCAGCTTCGGGCGAGACGATTTGAAGCTTTCAAGCCTTAGCAAGGACCCAAGGCTGCCCCGGCAGTGAGGGATGGGTGATCGGCTGCACCGGCACGTCTTGTCTCCCATCGTCCAGGGCCGTCCAGGAACCGTTCAGGAACGTCAGGGCCTACCTGGATCTTGCCAATGTGGCGTGCAAAGGCTGCTTTTTGGAGGCGGTGCTCCTCCCACACGCCCTCTTCAAACGGCACCTCGCCGGTGCTCTCCCTCCTCACAACTCCGGCCTCCCCAAGATTCCGCAAGTCTAGTTGTAGGAACAAGGAGAGTTGCAGAAGAATTAGGCGGCGCAGCCATATGTGGCCCCCACTCCCGACAGGCGGTTGCGTTCTTGTTGAAGACACCACGCCGCCGTTCCAGGGTGTAGGATTGCGGGTTTAAAGTCGTGGGGCTTAAGCCTTTGACTTAGGGCTTCTAGGGTGTAGGGTTGCAGGGCTTGAGGTTTCAGCATTCAGGGCTTTGACACACTAGCGTTTCGCTTCAAGACTTCGGGGTTTCGAAGTTGATACCAGTAGGCTTCGGTTGCAAGAGCTTGTAAGGGTTTACAGCTCCAGAGCGTATTAGGTTTTAGGCTTGTTGTTCTAGGGCTCCGGGGATGGCGTTGGAGTCACAGACTACGGGGATGTGGAGATGCTCCTTCACAGAGTGATTTTGCCACAATTTGCTACGACTTCCTGGACTTGCGTCATTGCGTTCGTACACGGCTTCTGCTCTTGGCCCCCAAGCTTCCATGATCGTGTCTTGGAATCTGATCACACGCGTAACAATATAGCAAGGCCCGATGGTAACCAATCCTAATGTAGGAACCTGATCAAGAAACTCTGGTCCTGCAACTCCAAAATATTAGAATCCATATTAAGAGTCCGGACTTGTTCATCAGACTCCCATATTATCCATCGGTCGTCCTTGGACACCTCCTTCCAGTTGAACCGCGGACGCTTATACCTGCAAGAGAGACAAGGGGCATGTGAGCGCCTTGCCGACCATCGGCCCCCATAACTGAACCCTGAACTGCCCCCAAGCTCTACAACGCTGAATACTGCCGGTAATGCACGAGCCTACTTGTGACCTTTAGGTTCTTTTGGTTAGGATTCTTCACTACCTGATTCTTCAGATGACGTCTCGATCTACTCGGTTTAGGCTTTACGGCTCAGGGTTAAGGTTTAGGGTTTAGAGTACCATATACTTTAATCGCTAAAATAGGGTTTGGGGGAATATTATACTACAAAGAACCCCCCACAACAGTATTGCTAACTATCTAGGCCCCTATGTTAGCCCAGTTTGACATCCCCAACGGCTGTTCGCTAACCTGCTGGGAGAAGGTACATACCTTTATTTGTTAGTTCGATGATGTTGCACTGTACCAGGAAGCCAAAAGCAGTACTGAACAGCCGACTAACAGAAATACCACTGAACAGCCCAGCAACAGAAACCCGACGCACTAGATCCAGTTAGACCATCCATGAGGAGCAGCTGCTGGGAAACCAGAGACGCAGGGTTTCAGGTTTTGAGTTCAGGGGTTTAGGCTCACCCTAAACCCTAAACCCTAAACCCTAAACCCTAAACCCTAAACGCTAAACCCTAAACCCTAAACCCTAAACCCTTAGAGCTCTTGAGGGGGCCTAGAGGTCAGGCCGCATTGTTGTCCGAACGGTGCGGCAAGCATCGGTTATTCGAGCCCTCAGTCCCAACTACTTCATCTTAGCCGACGTCCTGCTGGGTTTAGGGTTTAGGGTTTAGGGTTTCGGGTTTAGGGATGTTTAGGGTTTAGGGGGTAGACAGGGTTTCGTCACAAATCCCCGGCCCTATGTGGAGTTAACATGCCATGTTGCAATCCCTCTCCCTCCACATGACATCGGCAAGCTTCTTCTTCTTCCCACAGTTCTTTCAAGAACTATGCTACTTGGCAGTATGCTTTGGTAATGCTGGTCTTGTGTGCTGGCCCTCGTTTGGTGTGGCTCCTACCCTCTTTATGCTGATTCCCCTGACTTCACTACATCCGGACTAAAGAACCTAGCCAGCAGATCTAAACCCTAAACCCTACACCCTGTATTTCCATCGAAACTGCAAGGACTGGTACTTCTAAGCAGGTCAGGACTTCGGGGGAATTCAGGTCGAAATCCAGCAAACAGACGCAAAGCCGTGCGTGAAGACGGTGGCGCACATGGTCCGCAAACGCGAGGCATTTTTGTCAATGTCCTCAAAGTGACGGCAGTTAGGTTGGAGTAATAGGTGGTTCGAGCATATCCGAGCCAACGTGCCCCATACTACTAGCCCCCATACTCCCGAAACGGCTAGGAAAACATCGAGCACTTTCCGCGAAACCCTTCCCCCTGTCGACTATCGGGTCTTGAAGGACTAGCTGGCTTATTCCCGAGGACCCTGACATGGCTTCGGGTGTCATTCGAGGCGTCATCATGGCGAGACGCTGGGCTCCCTCATGACAGTGCCAGTGAACTTGAGGCTGAAGCTTGTAAGAGCTCTCACAGCCTAATATGTGCGATTTTGGGCTCCGACACGCACTTTTGCGAAGTGCTTCGTTGCAGGTCTTAGTGTAGTCTAGACTTCAGAGTATGGTATAGGGCGAAAGACTCACATTCACCCTGGAACCCTGAACCGTGATTCTTCCCTCCCGGGTTGCCAGTAAAATCCGGGCTTGCTTGCAGAAAGCGGAACCTTGTCGTAAATCTTGAGTTTAGGGCTTCATGTAGGGGCCTTAGTAATTAGAATTGCTTTGAGCGTATATTGCACTATAACTATAATAAGGCACCCCCAACACCCTATTCTAATTATTAAGGCCCCGCATAGTAGGGTGGAGGAAGAGCCTTCCCGGGTGTGTCCTGCACCTCATCCACCACTTCTCCCTGTGACCATCTCTTCTTTCTGTGCCTTCCTCGCCGCTTTCCCTTCGGGTCCTCGGTCGCCGGAGACGGCCATCATAGTCACGGGGTTCACGTCTCTGAGGGTTGGGATTACATAGGAGAAAGGGTTTACAGGGTTTAGGGTTGGGTTTATGTCTCTGAGCTTGGGGTTACATAGGACAAAGGGTTTATAGGGTTTAGGGTTGGGTGTAGGTCTCTGAGGTTGGGATTAGGATCTGTCGTCTTAGTTTCGAGTCAGTTCGAGGGAGAATTACGGAACACCTGTGGTCTCCCTATAAGTAACATAGGGGTCCTGGTAGCGGTATAGTGTTACACTATATAGTGAGTTTATAATCAGGAGCCTCAGGGAATAATTTTGGCAACTGTTTCAGCTTCTACATAAATGCTGCATTCGGCGCTTGTGTTGAAGCCACAAGTTGAGTCCTGCACACGCAAACGGCGGCGGGAGAGGCGGCCTGGACCCTGATCGTTCAGTTTTTCATCACACTTCACCTGCTTGGGTTCGGAATGGTGGTGGTCCACCACCAGGCGCCCCTTCGAACAGTATTGTGGCATCCTCATCGTCGCGCCAGTCAAAGAGCGCTCCACTGCTGCGGAAACCAAACGAGTTGAGCTCCAGCACGACAATCTGAAACCTGGCACAAAATGCACTGTCAGCAGCACTACCGCCGCTGTCACCACGCTGCAGGTTGCTTGGCAGTTGCAAGTCTGCCACGGCTTCCGTGTCACAGGGACGCAGAGCAAAGTCGACAACGGCGTGGTCAAGATCCGCCGCGTCAAGGACCGAATCAAGACGAGCCTCAACAAACTTGGTCAGCGCAGCCCGCACTTGCATGGCGTTTTTCGCCAATGCATTGTCCGAGGATGAAGACTGGTCCAGTGGCGAGTCGTCGATGTTGTACACTGAAAGGGCAGTAAGGCGTCTTCGATTCCCGTGCCTGGCGCTAGCCCGGCGCACGAAACCACGCATTTCGGTCCAACGCGGTACATACCACCACTCTCGTACCACAACGGACATCAAACTATGCGTGGCTAACTCACAGTCACCACTGGACGTGAGAGTGCTTGGGGCAGCCAGGAGTAGAGTCTCTCGCACATCGGCGCGCACCCGCTCGGAAGTCGTCAGCAAAGCAATTGCCTCCCCGCCAGATTCCACTCGCATGGGCGAGCCCTCGCATTGAGCGTCCAGACCAACAGCAGCGGCAGCTCTAGCAGCAAAGAGGGATGAATCCTTGGGAGACCGTGTGCTCAATTTCACAAAAAACGAGTCTGATGATGACGATGATGCTGCAGCGCTCTGGTGGAGTGTCCGCGATGCTACGTCGAGACGTTTTGCAAGTTGAACGAGGACATCAGCCGCACTGCAGTGAGTGGTAAGGTAGTCCCAAACCGCATCTGCCGTGTCATGTGGTTCTGCGGGCAACGTTGCAGCTCGTTTGCTTACAACTTGACACGCTTGGTCGAGGGCTTCGAGCTCGAGGTGTGTTAACCCCACCAGCTGACTTTGCGGAGTTAACCCCGCATCCACCATTGGCGCAAGCCAGGCGTCAACGTCGTAGAATTGGGTGTAAACCTTGTCTGACAGGTGATGTATGCGAGGAGAGCTTGCATACTCGTCTGGCTCTAGGAACGGCACGGCAGTTCTTTGGGCAAGTTGGTTTCCGTCGCAGCACCTGCAATGAAGCAGCAAAGAGAGAGCGCGCCAGCGGGTACAGTCCGCAGGGCCACCACAAAGTGCCACAACAGCTTCAAAACCACCACCACGCAAGAGTGCAGCCAAAACTGTGTCGGAGCGAAAAGGCAAGATGACCTTCTCTTCTTCTTCTTCTGCGACGTTGGCTGAACGTCGAGCAGCTTCGTGCTGCCAAATCGCTGTTTCATCTAGGGCTGCAACGAGAGCTTCCTGGGGTTGCATTTGCGTGCGAGTTGCGGAGGTCGCCCCAATCATGTCCTGTAGCCATGTGCCCACGGCCTTCGCCAACGTCTGGTCATCGCCGCACAAAACTTCAGATCGTTCGGCAGCCGACATTTGCAGAAACTTTTGTCGCATTTCGCGTTGAGGGTCCGTTCGGGATGAAGGCGCAGCCACTGGCGCCCCTGATTGAAAGCCCATGACAGCAGCCATGGCTGCTTTGCACTCGGTGCATTTGCAGGATGCAGTGCGGGAGCAAGGCACATCTTCAGCTACGACTTCATTGATACTGTTCTCACTGTCAGCGCCTTCAGTGGTTGATTTCGTCACCAATGTCGTCGGTGCAGCGGGACAGGCAGAAATGCGGAGCCGGATCGCCTCTGATAGTGGTACAACCTTGGCAGCCTCGTCGCTGTCAAACGGGCCGAGACAAGCTTGGACAGCCGAGCGCAGAAAATGCGAGCGCCGCAGAAGCCATTCTGGTGATAAACTCATGACTTATATTGACCAGTGATCTCGCAATAGCTGAATGTGCTCGGCGTCATCAAGGTTTTCAGTGAATTCGGTGTAGGACCTCCCAGACACTGACTTACAACCGGTTTATGGGCTTCTCTGTCCTGGCGCTTGACGGCAGCCGCAACTGAAGGGAAGTAGCAACATCAGCTAGGGGCCTCTATTCGCCACAAAAAGTCAGGGTTGAGGGTTTAGGGATTATATATATAGAGGGTTTAGGGTTTTGGAATTACTTTGCCGTTGTTCGTGCTCTAGTTGTTCGTGCGCGCGAGTCGCACGTTGACACTTGTCGTCACAGACCTTTCGTTTTCTGTGCTCCTTCATTTGCGAAATCGACAGGCGCTCCTGATTCGGTCCATGTTTGCAAGGCACCCGCTCCGCAGCTTTCACAGGCTTTGTGGGACGAGGCTCATCTTCCGACCGCAATTCCAGGGATTCGGATCCAGGGGCTTATGACAAACCCACTCCCCCAAAAAGTCCAGTCATCTCCTTGCGGCCCAAGGGGCCAGAACCCACTTCTTGCCGTAGGCTGGATCCTTTTTCAACTCCTGGTTGGCTTCGAGCCATGCTGCTTTGCGCCTTCCGGGAGGGAGCTTTTGGGCATCGCAAGCTGAGGAGACAGAGGAACCCCTATGAGCTGCACATCTTCTCAGGAGCCGGCTTTTTCTTTCGAGGAGCTTGCCCAATGTCCTCCGCGGGTGTCTCTATAGGCTCGCATCTTCACGGAAGCGGTTACAATGCTTACAGCCAAAACTACTGTTAATATACTATAGAAACCACGGAGAAGGGTGTTGGTAATTATTCCGGCTTCTGTATTGGCCTTTGCCAGAGGTTGCTAGGTATGCCTACCAGCTGCCATGGCTGCCATCGCTTCTCTCCTCCTCGTCCTCCGGAGGCATGTCTGCGGTTCGCATGTTCGGCCTGATGCAAAGCGCACAGGTTCACCCGATACTGAACCCGAAACTCTCCCTAAACCCTAAACCCTAATTTAAACCCCAAGCCCTAAACCCCTAAACCCAGTACGTTCAATTTGCATCCCAGCCCAGCTCCCCATCTCCTTTCGCCCACACTCAATACTTCGTATCTCAGCCTAAACCCTAAGCCCTTGCCCCCAAGAACCCGAAGCTCGCTGGGGGCCTGGATAATTAGGGTTTCTGGGTATATCATATACTGTACGCATATAGTGCAAGTATCGGTAAGTCTTCCGACCCGGAAAACCTTGACTCATGGGTTGCCCTAAACCCTAAACCCTAAACCCTAAACCCTAAATTAAACAGGAACCCTAGACCCTAAACCCTAAGCCCTAAACAGGAACCTCAGATCCTCAAGAGACAGGCTGGTGGTCTCTTTATCTCCTAAACCCTAAACCCTAAACCCTAAACCCTAAACCCTAACTATCAAATATAGGCCCCTATATCTCCCCAGTAAGGATCCCTATAGACAGCCCCTTCAAGCAGAAACGCAAAGTAAAGAGACAACAGCTTGTATAACCCAAAACCATCAAACCCAAAGCCTTCTGTAGGACCCCCCAAAAAGCACATAAGCAAAAATTAGGATAGGGATATCCCATGTAAACCCCCGTTATCATGAAGCCCAATAAGGTAGGGGATATCCCTTATGTTCTTTTTGGGTTCCTAAACCTGGGAGCCACGCCTATAGACCTGCTCGAACAGCCGCTCCCCTGGTGCCATGTCCGGCCGCCGGGGTGTCCTCGGAAAAGAAAGGCTGAGGGGTTTAGGGTTTAGGCGCTTAGAGTTTAGGGGCTTAGGGTTTAGGGTTTCGGGGTTTAGGGGTTTCGGGGTTTAGGGGTTTAGGGTTTAGGGTTTAGGGTTTAGGGTTTAGGGGTTTAGGGTTTAGGCTTTCCCTGCTTTCAGGGCTTTTTTGAAGGTTTAGGAGTTAGGGGTTTTTTAGCCGCTAACCTAACCGTTAGGATTTAGGGCTTAGTATAAGGGGTACCTGTATTTAAAAATTAGGTGGTACTACAAGGGGCACGGGAGCAGGGTTCATTAAGTTGCGCTACGGAACTATAAAGCCCTTAGAACCGTAAAGCATTATCAGGTGTGTTAACCCTCATATAAGTTGTATATTGACACAGAAAGAAATACTTCCTAAGAAACAAAAAGAGAAAGGGGTCGCCATTATTCTGGGTTCTGGGGTTCACAGTTCGTACGTAGGGGCCCTAGTAATTAGAGTAGGGGTTTTGAGGGTTTTTTGGGCTGCAATTACGACAAGGAGCCCTAAGGAACCTTATTGGTAGCTATTCCGACCGCTATATTATGGACTTAGGGCTGTGTTGGGAAGACAGGGGTCTCGAAGATTCTGTGATGAGTCCTCTATGTTGATGCTTCCTTTGATCGCACATAGGAGACGGCAGTTGCTGCACAACCAGGCGCCAAAGTGGCTAATAAAGACGTCTGAAAAGAGTTTGGGGTCCTAACGAATTACTAGTTCTTCCGGCTTCTATAATAGGTGTCTGGCGGGTTCTTGATTGGTTGGCACCTAGATTGAGGAGCTGCATGTCTGTTCAGGTTCCATGGAAGCCCTAAACCCGAAACAGTTCATGAATGCTATCACTGCTATCATGAACTTCCGACCGACAAGTGAGCTTCCCCGATGCCTGCGGGTGTCAAATGCCATTGCGTTGCTGGGTTGGAATCCGAGTGTCAGGTGATCTAGTGGATCCACATCGTCACGGCGTCTGCGCGCAGCCATAGCAACCTCGACACCAAAAGCGAGTCAGGTCTAGGGCGGCCTACAGAACGATACATCGTGAGTGAACCATTTCAGGGCGTCGCAAGGATGGGAAGATCAAGTTGCGATAAGCAGAACATACAACTACACTGACGTCATGTGGAGCCCCCCCCTGCAGCACTTTGTCGAACACTGAATGCCAGCCGATGAACGCCAACAGTCCTCAATCATAAACCCTAGACCCCTGAAAAACAGCATAGCGAAACTCCAATCTCACATCTCCTATGCTGCGAAGCTTGCCAAGCCCATGGCTGGCACTCTGAGAGACGTCGTTGCTCTTGTAGGCGCTATCCGCCTGGTGAGGGTCTTCCCAACCCCCAAAGCCCTGAACACTGAACTTAAAACCCTAAACCCTGAACCCTAAACCACCCGGTGCAGTCAGAGAGCTGTAGAAATCTCATCCTCGACCTTGTCACACCCGAAAAAGCTGGGCGAAGGATGAAAACAGAGGTGCCAGAATCCTGGCAGCTAGTTACTCTGGGCAAGCTTTTCAAGGTTTTGAAGGCTCTGCACCCATACGCCCCAAACCCTAAACAAACAAACCCTAAACCCTAAACTCTAAACGCCCCAAACCCTAAACAAACAAATAAGCAAACAAGAAGGCCTGCCTTCTCGCGATAGCACCAGCTCCCAAAAATGCGGCTGCTGCAACCAGGGCCGACGACACACCTGGATGCCACAGTCGGCTTGGTTTTCTTTTCCTTGAGCGCCATGTTTTGGAGGGTTTCGTGTTTGCTTTATGGGCTTATCACTATAGGGCTTGTACTAAACCCTAAACCCCAAACCCTAAACCCTAAACCCTAAACCCTAAACCCTAAACCCCAAACCCCAAACCCTACATGGACTGAACCTTGTCGAGCAGGGTCGCAACTCGGAGGTCGTGACTTCGCCGGAAGCACGCCAGGAGGCAGTCTTAGGGTTTAGGGTTTATAGGGTTTAGGGTTCAGGGTTTATAGGGTTTAGGGCTTATGGGGTTTATAGGGTATAGGGTTTAGGGCCGCAAGCCGTAAACCCGAAGCTCCCATATAAAGTTGGCTTTAGGCTCTCTCCTGCTGCCCATCGGGTCTGGTGGCATCGCATGTGGACATCAGCTTACTCTACTCCGTCAATACCCATAGGCTCCAAAGTAGTTCCTGTTTGGGATTACTGATTACCTTATAGGATCCTAAATATCAACCACAAAAAGGAACTACCTTGGAGCCTATGGGTAGTATGAGGCCCAGGCATGAAGATATGTTCACACAAGGGAGTGCGTCACATTCAGCTTCACGCGTCTTTCACATTTCCACGTATCTGCTTCCCGTTAAAATCTCGCGCAGAGGAGACTTACAGCTGCAGCTACCCGTATCCTGAACTACAAGCTGAAAAAACACTGCATCCGTTCAAACCGAAGTTCCATTTCCGAAAAAACGAGACGTACACTTTACACATCGTAAACCCAGAGCTTGCACATCATGTTGGGTGTTGGTGATCAGCGGTTTGGGGTTTAGAGCCAGGGGTTACGGCTTCAAGCTGAGGGTTTTTGAAGTTCAGGAATTGTTAAGGGATTGCCGTTTGGGAAGGGGGTTGGGAACGAGCATTTACCATATAGGGCCTGTGTTTGGGGCTTGAGAATGAAGGCTGAGGGTTCGGGAACGGCAAAATATGGAGAGTATGGATGTTCATTCTTGTTGTTGCCTTTGGTCGTAAGCAACCTACAAGTACCATAGACCTGACATGTTACACCTCAAAGCCCATAAACCCTCAACCAAACCCGATGCTAGAGATCCATTTATAAGAAAGCATAGCCCAAAACAAGGGGCTAAACAAATGCAGCGCAAAAAAAAGCTACCCACGGGTATTTAAGCTTACTTTAGCTTCATCAATCGAGCCCAGCCTTTCTGCAGCCCTTCACTCATCGCCGGGCCAGGCGTTGAGGGCACGGAGTGCCAAGGCTGTGGCCATGAGGGGAGCCTCGGCCCATGTGGCTCAGGTCCGAATAACTCAGAATCCCTAACCTCGAAACGCCTTCGTAGTAATAAGGATGTAGGCTTTTTATGAAAAAAGTTGCAATTGGGGGCCTGGCCCTTTTAACCTTCCTATTCCTAAGCACTTTAGTTCTAGGGTTACTGCAACCTGCAGTTCCTCTCTGCAGTCAATGTGCAATCCCGGCAACCTATGTTCCTGTGCCTCTTGCAACCTGCCGTCCCCTTGCAGCTTTACGGCCCTGTGGTTCTTGAGGGCAGCCCCTCAATGCTTCGGAAAGGAACTCAACTCGCGCGTTCCAGCACACGCTCACTCTTGCTTGCGATCGTAGAGTTTTGGATGCTGTGAGAGAGAAAGCCAGAGCTATGATTTCGACACAGGTTCCGAGATAGCTAGACGCTCCCGTCCCTGAGCCTCTAAGCGACTCCATCCGGTTACGTTTTGTAGGCCACAAGTGTACTGCGGGGTTGACTGCTTAACCTAATCTTTGAATGCACTCCCGGGTCCCCGAAAATCATACTGCAATTACGGGACCTCAAGAGGATGAGACTAGATGAGAAGACTGCTATTGGCATCCCATTCCACTCTCTACAAAGAAGTCTACTATAATTTTACAGCTTCTGTCCTGAGGCTCTATTTTGCTATATAGTATGTACTCAAAGACTTCAGCCTTAACGGAACTCCTATATGGGCACTTTAATGCGTAAGTACATCTCTCTCTCTCTCTATGTGTGCGTGTGTGAACATATAAATATACATATATATATATATACCATATAGCCCCATAACTTATTGCCTATAAACCCTAAACCTTAAACCCAAAGCCCTATGGGTACAGGGAGCCTAGGGGTCTGATTGTTGAAGCCTCTGTGATGGCTTGGCCTTTAGGCGGCTCTTGGCCCTAGAATCCCCAAACCCAACAGGGTTTAGGATTTAGGGTTTAGGGCTTAGGGTTTAGGGTTTAGGGTTTAGGGTTTAGGGTTTTATAGGCTGTAGAGGCTTAGGATTTAGGGGCTTAGTGGTTTAGGGGTTTATGGGGCTTCGTGGTTGAGGGTTTGGGGGTTTATACAGGGGTTTAGCAGTTCGGGTTTAGGACTTAGAAGTTCAAACCCTCAGGCCTTGTCAGTCT
>CAJNDV010021979.1:14938-23148 GCA_905221635.1 Symbiodinium sp. CCMP2456
CTAAAATTGGGCTTGTTTGGGGGGGGGGAGGGGGGGTTTGATTTTTTTGGATCCGTTGAGGGCTTGGGAAGCTCTGTAACAAAATACCAAAACCACCCCGAAGGGAGCTGTACCATCAAACTGAAGACAAGACGACAGCCACTGAAGCAGCAGCTGGGCCCAGACCAAACAAAGAGCACACTCGAGGGATATAGTGCGTGAGCTCCAGGTGCATCATCGGGACAAAGACCAAGACAGCGGATCACAGACATGGACGACCCAACATGGCAACGACCACAGACAGCATGGTCACCCTCAAGAAGGACGACGAAGAAGCCGCAGATAGGGTCTTTAGCCCTTTACACCCTAAACCCTAGATCCTAAACTCTGGCCCAAATTCTTTTCGAGCTAGTCAAGAGTTCAGCTGAAGGCCTCGGAATGTTTTTGGGGCTTTGGGCTTAGAGCCTAGAGTCCGGGAGTTGATAGTCTCCAGGCGGATCACATGATCTGTCGTAAGCTGCAGGCACTTGGAGGATCGTGGGACTTAGTAAGTAGGGTTATAATTAGGGGAAGTATATTTATATACCCAATTAAGGGACTTATAACCTTACTTACTAAGTCCCATGATCCTCCAAGCAGTATACTACATTTCTGCGGCACACTCCTTCCTGTGCATGCTGCAGACTTTTGTCCATCATCAGAAGTGCTCGGGCTGCAGGGTTTTTTCCCTTTTGCGATTGTTCCTGTAGTCTCTATTGTAGTTCCTTTTGGGGGATACCTTATATATTCCTTAATATTTCATTGGTTAAGCCAATATAGGTTTGACAGGATTCCGAGCAATCGTTTTATTTTGGGGCATCAGGATTTGGAGCCTGGGGTTAGGGGTTTTAGGCTTTTCAGGCGAGACTTCGGGTTCGGAGACACTGAGTTCTTATGGACCCTGGCCTGAACGACAATCCTGTATATCACGTCCTTGCTAGAGTTTCTGTAGAGGCACGTTTGGAATCCTAGCCTGGATACCTTTACAAACTTTTGTGGAAACCCTCGTAAACCCCTCCTCGAACCTCAACAAAATCTACCTATGTCAAACTTCTAAAAATGCACAGTCACACGGCGCCCTATGCGCCGTGTTGCCCTTATGGAAACCCAGAGAGCCCAATACCCGTTAATTAAGGAATATAGCCTAAATTATAGGGGCCCTAATATTATGATTTAAGGTATATTCCTGAATTAAGGGGTTTTGGGCTCTCTGGGAACCCTGAGAACGCTGAAGGTCGGCCTCTTCTTCTTCAGCCTCCTCTGCCGCTTGCTGTATCTTCAGCCTTCCAGCCATACCCCCGGAAGGATCTAGAAAGTAGAACCCCTAATTTGGGACCCTATACTGTTGTAAGGGCTCTTGATGGGAACCCCCACTTAAGGGATCTACTTTTTGGGTCCTCCCGGGGGTCTGGGGCCAGATCCCGGCTTGACTGCTTGGGGCCTTATGAGGAATAGAATAGGTTTGCTTTTTTTTGGGGGGGGGTTCCTTTAAAGGGCTCCCTGAAGGGCTCTATAAGGGTACTAGAAGGGTTTAGGGTGTAGGGGCCTTAATGATTGGGGCCTAATATACTATATAGTTGGAGTAGGAGCCCCTTCAAGCCCTTATATTACTGCTTGATTGTTTAAGGCTTCCACTTCAGAAGCGCATAGGTAGTCTCTTGCACTTCCTTCCTTCAGCCCAAACCCTCAACCCTCAACCGCTGAAACCCAGAGTATGTGCTAGGCTTTTAGGCAGGGCTAGGGTGGCCCCGATCTGTTATAGTCGGAAACGGCCTATACCACTTTCGGTTCAGAGTTTGGGAAATACCGATCTTGAAGGAACATGAGCTGTTGTGTTGCGGGGCTTTGCTATCCACTCTAAGTCAGGTAGGGTTATGGTCCTGGTGATCAAGGTACACCGTCACCTGCGAAATTCCGAACTGCCACGCCTGCAATCCGGTGCTTGCTAGCATAAAACCCAGAGGGTTCAAGCAATAGTATAGTTTACGCTGTTGAGGGCCAAATACAGTAGCTGCTATATTGGTACTGGGACCCTTTGGGAAACGTCGGGCTGAGCGTGCTTGATCGCAGCTATGCTCATATTGAACGCTTCCAAAGACGGAGCGGATTTGCATGGAACCTGTCTGCTCGAAGGACCTGCAGCCATGGTGATGCCTTGTCTCACACAGAAATAGATTTGCAGCTTTCGCCTCTTGCGTGCTGAGCAGCTGACGGTCAGGCACCTTTACCCAGAGGCCCCATAGTAGTTCCTTTTTGGGGTAACCCTATGAAGTAATCCCAAAAAGGAACTACTATGGGGCCTATGGGTAGCTTCAAGTGACGAAGAAAATTCGCCGCGGCATTCACGCCGACGCCCAATGCGACGTGTTATCCACCGTGGACGACTCCAGTTCGGAGTTTGCCGCCAGAGCCATTGCTGCTGGGCGACAAAATCCTGCATACCCATAGGCCCCTTAGTATTTCCTTGTTGGGATTACCTTATAGGATTCCAAAAAAATGAACCCCCAAAAGGAACTACTATGGGGCCTATGGGTACTGCAGGCGTTGGTCTATCAACAGGATGATGGATCCTTGGACCATTCATTAGAACCGAGAGCTACCGCCGGAAAGGGCAGGTGGCTTAAGAGAGGTCCACCTCAAGTGCTGCATAAAGCCTCAACTTATGAATGCTAACCTGCTAGTATTGGATGTAAAGGGTTTGGGGTATAATTTTACTATAATCATAATCAGGAGCTCCCAAAACCCTAGTCTAACTATTACAGCAAGGCCCCTACATTACATCATCTCAGCCCCCAGCGCTTTCTCCTTTGTCAGCGCCTCAGGGATCTTGACCTTGGGCGGCTTGCGCAAGCTGTTTAGGGTTTAGGGGTTAGGGTTTAGGGTTTAGGGTTTAGGGTTGGAGTTTCGACTTTCGTTTTATTTCGCATCCTTGCTCTACCCAAAGGCCCCATAGTAGTTCCGTTTAGGGGTTCATATTTAGAATCCTATTAGGTAATCCCAAAAAGGAGGAACTACTAAGGGGCCTATGAGTATTGGGGTTTCGGGGCATCGGGGTTGGAGTTTGGGAGGGTTCGGAGGTCAGGCCAAAGGAACTACCGCGTTGGAGGCCCAGGGTTCGTTGGGGCTTAAGGAGTAGTCTTTGAGGAAGTTCGGGCTTTTTGTCGAGAGCTGCAACAGCACGGGCCGGAAGACTCTCATGTTGCTCTCTGGTTTGAGGATGAACGTCAAAGGCACCTTGGTGCGATAGAGCCGCTTCAAGGTGGACTTTCGTGTGGTAGCACCGCGTTTTATCACCAGCTGGGGAGGGTTTTGGCGAAGCCCGACTGAAGTCGCTCGCTCTGCACCCATAATGTCATTCCAATGAAGTTGAGACCCACTAGCTGTGTGCCCTTCGGTGCGTGTGTGCCTGTGTGTGTGTGTGTGTTTGTGTGTGTGTGTGTGTGTGTGCGTGTGTGTGTGTGTGTATGTGTGTGCGCAGAATGGCCGGACGGCGTCTGTCCGTTTGGCATGCGGCATGGGCAACAGTTCAGAGTTCCACTCTACACCGTAAGCCCTGAATCCAAAAGCACCAAAATCTCCGAAACTCATAAGCACACCGCACAAACAACATAAAGCTTGCAACACACTGTAATTAGCACCTCAAAGCACGCTGACAAAGGTCACAACGTCGGTGTAGATCTGTGCTTCAAAACCCGAATATCCGGGTAAGAGATCAGTTCCGAGCCAACCCGAAGGCAAGAGTGTGCGTCTGGGATATGTAACATAGTCCCAAATGTCGTACTGACATGAAGACATACCTACCTGCAACACATAAATACATAACCATGTGTATACGTATATATTTATATATACATGCACACACATATTTAAATGTGTGTAGACATGCCCAATACTATCGATTTAGGATTCGTGGTTTAAAACTGATTCTGGGGTGCATAAGGGGTTTTATGTAGATGCGTGATGGAAAAAGAAAACACCCGCTTCTGCAACGGCCTTGGGACTTGCGACCGCTAGTACAATACTGATTATGAAGGGGGTTCCTTATGCAGGGATCACTGGTTCGTATTTTGATTTCGGGAACATCCCAGAAATACTCAAACCATACAGCCGGCAACCCTTACGTGGTGTTCCATGGTCTTTCAACCGGAACCCTGTCCCTTGTTGTAGTGAAATCCATGTGTTTATGTGCTCTTTCAGGCCCCTACATTCGGCAGTATTGGGCTCTGCCCCTGCAGTGCATCATCCAGCATAGTTCGGAAGCCTCCGGCAAAGGGCTGGGGGTTTGGGGATCTATAATGCAAGTCACACACAGGAGAGACATGGAGAGAGAGAAAGAGAGTGAAAGCGCAAGTCCCAAACATACACGGAAAAATCCTTGCCTGATCTGAAGAGGGATGCACCGAAACACCGATACGACTTGAAAATTGCCAAAACATGATCAAGCTGCAAGCAGCATCACCTCTGCTTCGCAGCAGCAAGTGTGAAAGGCGTCCCATACTTGGCCCTACTTCCTCGTCAGAAATAAGCTGGCCTGAAACCGAACAAAGACACACTAAAGTCATAAACCCTAAACACAAAACGGAAGTAGTAGCTTCCTGGAGAAAGACCCTCCATGGAGTGAGTTTAGAGTTCAAAACCTACAGTATAGAGAGCCCAAAACCTTTTGGAGGAATTACCTCAAATCATGAGGAGCTTAATCTTACGTTTTCTTAGACACTGAATTAAGGACTACGGCTCAACTCAGAAGGAGCCCTAGCCGATGATTGCAGGTCTTCGATTATTCCATTCCAGCAGAGGCTCCCTGAGAGCCAAAAAGGGCCTAAATCCTAAATGCAGGGGCTTATGGATTAATAGCACTTTGTGGGTGTATATGTGTACATGTTTTCTTATTTCGCTATTTATATACTTATTTGTATATATATATATATATATATTTATTTATTTATCTATTTATGTGTGTGTATAAACAATCATCAAGCCGTGCCTGTTTCATAGGACCGAACTTCTGGATCCTGCGCGAAGTTCGTAGGCCGAGCTCCGGGCACGTCTCGCTGGGGTCTAGGGGTCCAGCGGCGTGGGGGTTTCGACAAGAACGTCTCGAGGTTGGGATTCTAGGTCTGTTGTCGCATGATTCGTGCATGCGGCAGGCATGCCTGGACGTCGGTGTGCGTGTGCTGCTTTTGTTGCTATCCATGTTTCTGAAACACTGAAATGCTTCTTACGGCAAGTTCCAATACGGCAGCTACGATCATGGCTCCTTTGTTTGGATCGCCGGCTGATGAAACACATGCATGGCAGAATCGACAGGTTGCGCAGGTGTCTGAAAGCACCTCATCAGTTATACTACAATTATATGTAATGAGGAACCCCCAAAATAGTATTGGTAATTATTTACGCCCGTACATTAAACCCTCAGATCCCGAGCCCTGGCCTGTGCTGCTGCTCGCTGAAGCTGTTCCAGCCGCTCCTCTGACATGCCGTGGCGCTGAGCCACCTGCGCTTTCAGGATTACCGAAAACTCGAGCTTTCACAAGCTTAGGGTGTAGGGTTTAGGGTCTAGGGTTTTTGGGGGCTAAAGTTCACTATTCAGGGTCTTTATGATACGGAACGGAATAGTTAAGGTCTTGGGCAAGGTTTCTGAATTTCCCTGGCTCCGGCTGTGCGGACAGGAGCCCGCGTGGCTGTAGGGCTTAGTAACTTAGTACCCCCTACTCCTAAATCCTCCTGTCTCTAATCCCTAAACCCTAAACCCTAAAACCCCTAAACCCCTAAACCCAAAACCCAAAACGCAAAACCCTAAACCCTAAAACCCCTAAACCCTAAACCCTAAACCCTAGGTCCGACCGTCTCTGCTCGATCTCTTGGGTGACGGCCTCCACGCAGGCTCGGTGTCGCAGCTCCGTGACGCGACAACGATGGGCACTGTGCAAGTCGCCGTAGCCCAGGATTTTAGGGTTTAGGGTTTAGGGGTTTAGGGGTTTAGGGGTTTAGGGTTTAGGGGTTTAAGGGTTTAGGGTTTAGGGTTTAGCAACCAGATCCAAGCGCGCCCAATGCCTGCAGCGGGTCCCATGGAATTTGTTCTGCTGGGATGGCATCAAAGGCCACTTCTGCACGTTTATAGCTCCCTGAAAGTCGACTTGGCCCTCTTAAGCGGGGAGGTGCAGCAAAGGACAGACTCGTTCTGAAACTGCGTCCGAAGCAAGGTGCAGAACATAGTGCATAGTTCCCTGGTAGACCCCTTTAAGACAAGGACTCCCTATGTGCTTTTGTTCAGTGTGACAAAGACGCCCCAAAACAGAACAACAGGACAAACGTGCACCGTACTGAATAGGGAAGGGAGGACAAAACTATGTAGGGATATGAGTAACTGCCAAAACCATTCCTTACTGTACCCAGCACGCAGTTCTAATTATTGAGGCTCAAGCCCAAGCTAAACTTCTTGCTTTCCCTCCACGTGATTCCGAGAACAATCCCGGCCTTAGGTGACCAATGTATGACCACGATCCGAACCAACATGGGCAGAATCCTCGCAGTTTTAAGTCCCCCAGGATACTCGAAAAAAACACGAACTTCATTCCCTAAACCGTAACCCGCAGAATGGCGCAAGAAGCTCCAAAACCCTTACGGGAACCCTTCAAGAACAAACTGCTCTCTGTGTTTTTTCTGCTCCTGTCCTATGGTCCGAACCATGCCAGAGCAAGCATTCCTCAAACCAAATCTGAGAGTTTAGGGTTTTGGGCCTGAGTGAGTTGAAAAGGACTTGGGGGGGGCGGGGCGGGGGTTGCTGCAGTATCACCATAATGATCAGATAGGGACTGCCCAGGGATGTATAAGTCAGCCATTGTTCAGACCCTCGTAGCACCGGGTTTCTTATCATGGTTTCGGGTTTGAGGGCTTAGGGTGTAGGGTTACGGCTTTAAGGAACCATTTCTATACAGGCTATCCTACCTGTGGCTTTATGAATCTATTCTTGATTGTTGTGCCCTCTAAACCCCAAGCCCTTAACACCCCCAGGTTACATGCGATGGGCACTCATATCATAATGCCTTGACAAGCCCTCAACTCTTGTTCTTGGTACGAAGGGGTATCAGGCTCTCGGGGTACCGAAGCCCTTGAAGGAACCCGTACCCGTTAACCCAAAATCTCAAATCTAAGCCCTAAGCCCTCACCATTAAAGGAGGCTTTCCGAAAATAGGGGCCCTAATATAGCACCCTAAATAGGAGGATCATTATTATAAGGACCCCAAAATAAGGCACCCCTTGTTTTCGATAACTCCCAAAGGAGAGCTTAAAGAAACCAGGAACTCTCTGCAGGATGTGGACCTCTTGCTGGATCTGCCGGAGCTTTTCGAAGACCTCCGCAGGATGCGAGGGTCCATGCGATGTGTTTAGGGTCTAGGGTTTAGGGTTTAGGGTTTAGGGCCAATCACAAAATCTAAAACGGACTTTAGCGTCTTAAGGCTTTCGGGTTTACGAAATTACGATGTTACTGTTGTTGCACCTCCTTTTTTTGTTGAGTTCATGGTGTCTCCCTTGCGATTGTCGGCTTTGTGGGCTTTCTCTCCTGTTCTGCTGTTACTAAAGCACATCTGCACTGCTTGTGTTGAAGTCTGGGTACATAGAATAGCGACCTACTCCAGGTCCTGACATGCAATCGTTCGCCTCCTCTTAGTTCATGGTCGACCGGGGCCTATCGAAGATACTTACCCCATGTCATGTCTTTGTGACATGATTCAAATTTAGCGGCTATTTAAGGCTGTCGAAACCATCTGCGCCTTTGTCAAACCAGCCTTAGTTGCGAACCGGAAACTCGCAACCCACAGTCTCTTGAATCAACCCCGAACCCTTCAGCCTTCGGGGCAATTGAATGATCGGTAAGCCTTTAACCCTAAACCAAAAACCCTAAACTCTGCACCCTGTGAAGCAATCGAATCATCCCCCAACTCTAAACCCTTGACTCTTCAAAGCCCGACAAAAGCCGCAGCTGTCGCCTCACACTGCTTGGTAAGCTGATCCCGGAGCGTCTCCTCACTGATCTGAACTTGCCCGGCCTTGGAAGCACAGTTTTTGTAGAAACGTTAAAGGCTTCAGCACAATGTATATGTATATATATATATATGTATGTAAAAGTATATATAATTAATATATATATATATAACTTATACAAACATATATCTGTATATATATATATA
>CAJNDV010021979.1:43036-56162 GCA_905221635.1 Symbiodinium sp. CCMP2456
GGTTTAGGTGTTAGGATTTAGAGTCAGTTTACGGGTTTAGGGTTTAGGGTTTAGGGTTTAGGGGTTGAGGGTTTAGGGCTTGAGGGTTTAGGGGTTTCGAGTTTAGGGGTTGAGGGTTTAGGGTCTGGGGGTTTAGGGGTTGAGGGTTTAGGGGTTGGGGGTTTAGGGTCTGGGGGTTTAGGGGTTGAGGGTTTAGGGGTTGAGGGTTTAGGGGTTTAGGGTTTAGGGGTTGAGGGTTTAGGGCTTGAGGGTTTAGGGGTTTCGGGTTTAGGGGTTGAGGGTTTCGGGTGTAGGGGGTGAGGGTTTAGGGGTTGAGGGTTTAAGATTTAGGGGTTTAGGGGTTTAGGGTTTAGGTGTTCTCTTATTGAGGGTTGCCATGATCAGGCAACCATATTATTTACGATTGATTATTGTGTCATAAAAGTTAAGCTGCCGAGATCAACCGCTTTTAGGGTTCAGGGTTTAGGGCTTTCGGGCTTTGGGGTTCAGGGCTTTCGGGCTCTAGGCTCCAAGGCCTTGTGTTGAGGATGTTAGGGTTCTTGGGTATTTTTTCTCCTTTGGTTGACAAACTTCGCTATATGGGAGTTTCCGAAAATAGGGGACCTTAATAGAGTACCCTAAATAGTAGGATACTTATTATAAGGGCGCCAAAATAAGGTACCCCGGAAACTCCCATATTGGGCATAGACAAGCCGCAAAGCAAGAGCACATGAGCAGGTGCTGCACTTAGGAAACTACACTGCTGATCTCGGTCGGATGCTTGAACTTTATGAAAGATCAATCGAAGGGTTCAGGGAATGTGGTTTACAGTAAGGGTATGTAAGGGTCTAGTCTAGGGTATAGGGCTGTAGCACTTTTCGGGTTTTAGGGCCTAAGGTTCAAAGTTTAGAGAGTTAGTTCGCACGGAACTTGGAGTCAAGTCACACAGATCTAAGGCAGACATCACGAGACAGTATGTTTCTTGCGTTTGCCACAGCCCAAACCACCAAACCGTAACCACTAAAGCACCCAGACCTGAGGCATTGGTTCACAGCGAAGGGCAGGCCACGACTATGCCATCATGTCTACGCTTCGTAGTGAGGCTCTGGTCCCCTAAACACTAAACCCTAAAAGCTTAACACTAAACCCTAGACCCTAAACCCTGAACTCTAAACCCTAACCCTAAACCCTAAACCCTAAACCCTAAACCCTGAACCCTAAACCCTAAACCCTGAACTCTAAAGGGTTCAGGGTATTCCGAGGGCCTGAAGTTGCCCCGAGTCTCCTGCCGACCACTGGATGCCTTCTTTGAAGGAAGCCGTGTGGTAGGACATATACCTTGCGGATCTATGGGATTTAGGGTTTAGGGTTTAGGGCTTTGAATTTTAGAATAGGGTTTTGGGGTATACCAGACTAGACTATAATCATGATAAAGAATCCCCAAAATAGTATAGGTAATTGTTAAGGCCCCTACATTAGGAAGCCCAGCCCAGTTCTGGTATGTCACTGCACTAAGTTATGAAACCGCCTTTTATCGGAAACCACTCAAGGCCCACAGCTGAAGTGGCTTGCTATTGTGATTTATGGTAGAATCGTCGATTCCTTGCGGAGGCGTTAATCGGCTCTCTGGATATGAGGTAATCTTGTTGAGTGAGCTCAACTCGATTCAAAGCCTGCGTACTAGAGCCCTGATCCTTTACCGGGGCCAACGCGCTTTACACCGAGTTTCTCCAAAAGCGGAGCCGTAACTCCAAAACCCCCTAAACTGTTCAGATCCAACCTTAAGCTCTTATTGCGCCACACATCCCCAACCGAAAATGGGACTTAGTAACTAGGGTTATGCATATAATAATAAGGTACCTGCAAAGGTCAGCCTAAGGGATTACATGCCGATTCTGGTACCCCCCCCCGTAAAGGTTAAACGTGACCAGCGACTAAGAACATACCGGCTTAGGATCTAGGGTACAGGCTCTGCAGAATCTTTCCGACTCCCCAAACCCTGAACCCTAAGCCCGAAATCCTAAAGCCAAAACCCTGACTAGGTTCCCCAGTAGCCCCTTAATAATAATAAGGGTGCCCTTTTTCCTACTGTTGGGTTTTAATAAGGACTGGGGAACCTAGCTGAAGACGGTGACGGGTTGCCACTTGCCCTCCGGAATGCCGCTTACCTTCGCCGTGTCCCAAGGCGGGAGGACTCTCGGCCAAGCCTGCGTCCACAGACTTTAGGGTTACCCATAGGCCCTAAAGCAGTTCCTTTTTGGGGCTCATATTTAGAATCCTTTAATTTAACCCCAAAAAGGAACTACTATGGGGTCTATGGGTAAGGGTGCAGGGATTTAGAACTTTTGGGTTTAGGGATGCTTAGGGTTCAGGGTTAGTCTTTTGGCACTATTTTGTTGCTATTTCACTCGTGCAAATATGTCGTTGTTTGTGTCTTCGTGTGCTGTTTGCTTTGGAGGGAGAGGGTTGTCTTTCAGTGCTGCATCGGTATAGCCGGTAATGGTTCCCATTGATTGAAAGTAATTCACTGCGACATCCATTCAATACTCGTAACCCATCCCAAGGAGCCACGAAGGTCTCGTCGAAGTCGCCCGGGGCTCCGGGAGTAAGCACCTGGAAGTCGGCCCAAAGACCAGCCCCTAAACCCTAAACTCTAAACCCTAAACCCTAACTTTAGGATTTTGCGTCTGGGATTCTCCGGCTTCTACCTAGCCCTGGCCCTACACCCTCTGAGGAATGGCGGATTGCTGCCTCCAGCTTGTAATTGTAGGGGCCTTCATAATTTTAATAGGGTTTTGGGCTCTTCTATAGTATAACCATAATCATAATCAGGAACTCCCCAGAAAAATAAAGGTAATTATAGCCCTAAACCCTAAACCCTAAACCCTAAACCCTAAACCCTAAACCGTAGGTAATTATTGAGGCCCCTACATTACGTTGCAGAGGCAGGGGTTCGGACGCCGGGGGTTTCAGCCTGCGTGTGGGGATTGTTGTGGAGGAGGTTGAACTTGAAGGCGTGACTTACGGTTTAGGGTTTAGGGTTTAGGGTTTAGGGTTTAGGGTTTAGGGTTTAGGGTTTAGGGTTTAGGGTTTAGTCAACCCGCATTTTAAGCCCATAACGACATCAATACCAAGTTTGGCTTCCTGCGAAAAGCGAGCACTTTAACTTTCGCCCTGCATCCTACGCCATTCTTTGGCTTCAGGGTACTAGAGCCTAAACCCCAAACCCCAAAGCCCCAAGCCCCCTGAACCCTAAACCCCCAAACCCCAAACCCCTAAACCTCTAAACCCTGAGCCCTAAACCCTAAACCCCTAAACCCCTAAACCTCTGAACCCTGAGCCCTAAACCCCTAAACCGCTTTAAGGGTTTCCCTTCGTAGCCTTGGGGGGGTTGAGCCTTGCAAAGGCTAAGCGTGAGGGCGCACGTCTTCACCCTAACTTAGCCCTAAATAGGGTTTAGGGTTAAATAGGGTTTAGGGTTTAGGGTTTAGGGTTTAGCCCTAAATAGGGTTTAGGGTTTAGGGGTTAGGGTTTAGGGTAGCCTAAGCCCCACCCAAAAACGTCAGGGCTTCGCGTGGCTGTGTATTTGGGGCCTTAGTGACCACGGTAGGGTTTCGATGTATATCGAACTAAACACTCAAAACAGAAACCCTAGAAAATCGTATTTGGCACTCATTCCCGCTTCCATATCAGGGTTTATTCTGGGCTTCCTATAGTCTCCATTGTAGTTCATTGTTTTGGTTTAACCAAATTTATATTAAGGATTTTATAAGGTATCCCCAAAAAAGGAACTACAATGGAGACTATAGGTAATCTGTGAATCATTGCCTACTATATCGAGTACTACAGCCCCTAGGCCCCTATATGGGTACCCTAAACCCTAAACCCTAAACCCTAAACCCTAAACCCTAAACCCTAAACCCTAACCTGGGGGGTTGGGACTTGGTGTTGACGACCGTACTTCGCGTCTCAGGCACCGGTGCGCCATGGCGCCGCCAGCTCAGGCCATCATCTGACGTGGCGAGGCCTAGGCCGGAACGCTAGGGTTTAGGGTTTAGGGGTTTAGGGTTTTGGGTTTAGGGTTTAGGGGTTTAGGGTTTAGGGTTTTGGGTTTTGGGCACCCAAAGGCCCCATAGTAGTTCCTTTTGGGGGTTCATACTTAGAATCCTATAAGGTAATCCCCAAAAGGAACTACTATTGGGGCCTATGTGTAGAGTATAGGGTTTACGGGTTTTTGGGTTGACGGGTTTAGGGTGAGGGGGTTCAGGGCTTAGGATCTGAGGGTTTCTGCCATTGAGGGCCTCTGCTGAGAAAAGAGAGACCCACATAGCTTTCAGTACAACAAACAGCATGCAAAAGAAGCAGCGACAACAGCGCTTGAGTCACAGCAATGGTGATTGTAATCACACTAGCTTCCCCAGTAGCCCCTTAATAATAAGGGTACTCTTTTTCCTACTAGTTGGTTTTAATAACGGAGCCACAAAGAAAAAGGGCTAAAGGGTACTACTGGGCAACCTAGCACATCTCCCCAAGCAGCCTCGGTAGAATGGATTTTGGAGCGCACCAACACCAACTCTCGGATCCTCAACCACGGCTCATAGGCGCTTCGCCATGGGCTCGGCTTCAGAAAGTGAGGGGTGTGTGTATGTATGTATGTATGTATGTATGTATGTATGTATGTATATATATATATATATACACATATTTCCACTCCATAACATGTACTGAATAATTGATATGTTACATCCTACATATTATATGGGTAGTTCTCTAACTTAGGGTCCCTTTTCGGTCCCCAATATAGTACGGCACCCCTATACAAAGGACCCTAACATGGATCCTAATTTAGACAACGGCCCATTTATCTTGTATTACATTGTGCAGTCTCTCTGACAGAGGCATGGCCCTAAACCCTAAACCCTAAACCCTAAATCCGGAACCCTAAACCCTAAACCCTAAACCGAGACAGATCAGCTGCCGGGCCGGCCATGTATGGTCCACAGGGACGGTGCTGCTCTTCTGCTCGGGTTTAGGCTTTCAGGGTTTAGGGCTTGTGGGTTTAGGGTTTAGGGTTTAGGGCTCATGGGGGCTGGGGTTTCGGTTTGGGGTTCTAGTTGAAAAATACCATAACTATAACCTGTAGGCTCGCACTTTAAGCCCGAATACATACTTTATGACGGCCCTACGCAAAAGTAGGAGTTGGGTTATGGGAAACTGAAGATAGTTTCGGACGCGGGCCCATCTGCATGCTCAATGTAATCAAGCTCCCTCCCCTGCATTGGGATTATGAAGGGGCTGAATGATAATTTTAAATTAAGCTCCCCCAACTCTAAAATTCCTTACAAGGCCCCTTTCATGAAACCTTTGGACATTTTAAGTTAAGCTCCCCCAACTCTAAGATTCCTTACAAGGCCCCTTTCATGAAACCTTTAGACATGCTCCTAAGTCCCCATTAAGTCCCTCATAAAACTTTGCTTTCACCACAATATTGAGGTCGCAAAAAATGTTGTGGTCATTCTTTCCCTAGCCAAAGAAGTTACCTACTATATAGGGTACTAGAGCCCCTAGGGCCCTATATAGCAGGCACCTTGCGGGGTTAGGGTTTAGTTGAGGGCAAAACTTGAGTTCGGGGACCGCGCCGATCTGCATGCGGATGCCCGGTCGCGGCACACCCTCTAGGCCGCCTGAGAAGGAAATCTGCCTGTAGTCTCCATTGTAGGGTTTAGGGTTTAGGGTTTGGGGTTAGGGTTTAGGGTTTAGGGTTTAGGGTTTGTAGTTCCTTTTTGGGGTTACCTTATAAGATCCTAAGTATAAAACTGGTTAAACCCAAAGAAGGAACTACAATGGAGACTACAGGTGGAATCGGTTTGTTTAAGGTCTAGTCTAGGACATTTTCAGGTGGGTAGTTACCGTTAGGAGCCTTATAGAAGGTTTATATACCTTATGGAAGCCTGAAAGAAGCCCTATATACCCTAAAAACCCCACCTGTAGTTCCTTCAAGTGAGGGTCTGGGGTTTCAGGTTTATGCAGACCCGGGTTTGGAGCTACTAGCAGATACTGGACTACATACGGCTGTAAGCGGGTTCACATGGCTTCAATCTGGCCCTTAACCCTAAACCCTAAACCCTAAACCCTAAACCCTTACGTTCTAAGGTTGAAACCATGGGCCGCTAGTATGGGCCCTTACCCCTGGGACCCTTATGTACCTACTATATACCGTATTATGTACCCTTAAGGGACCCTAGAACCCCCCCAAGGGCCCATATTAGGGGCCCATACTTCTAACCTTGGAAAAGTGCTTAAAGGTTGCGGGCTGGCAGGCTTGAGAAGAGTCTGATATTGAAATGTTGATCACGGTTGCTGGGCTTTGAAACGGAGACCCCGAAGAAGATCCCATAATGGATGGGGATTACGGCAGGGATCCGCCAGAACCTATCACCCCTCGGCTCCAGGTCCCTAAATCGAGTCGAAAATGCATCGAATGGTCGGTGCTGAGATGTGCTGAGTCTCACAAAAAACCGTTTGCGGTCTATGCAGGGACACTACTCGTTTATCAAGCTCTGTCTACGGAACATGGTGAGCCAGACTCTTCATCTGCGCACCTTACATTCTTACAACGAAGCTGACACTTCCTCCCAAAGCGCTAAGCCAAGCAGGTGGTGATGCAAGCCAGCCGCCGCCGAAGTAGTACATCCACAGCGTGCCGTTTGGCAGCTCCACCACGTCACCTCACAACAGGTCGAGGCCCGAAGCGCCCGTTAAGTTCAATATATATATATATATACAGATATATTGTATATTATGTATATTCATATGAACCTATGTGTATATTGACTTTCGTTTAGGCATTAATACTCTAAGTAGTGGTTGTGTTTGTATTTTAGTACTGTATACTACTGTAGGTACAAGTCGTAGCAAAAGCACGAACGATAATGGCGCTACATGGTTCTTAGTGTCTGCACATGGACGCATTTAGTTCATGTATGCATCTAAGTGGGCAGTAGAGGTAGTTGTTCCGAACACCCATGCCCCCAATGAGTCATCTGGTCTTCTCCTGTTTGGGCTCTACACTGGCATAACATGATGATCATGCCACGTACCCCCACGCGAGCCTAAGCTTACTAGTCGACAAGCTCGCAGTGGTTCTTGTTCGAGGAGTTTTTGGTTCCAAAGTTAAGTCAAAGTTTGAGAGCTTTGGGGATTTGAAGGACCGGAAGCATGTACTAAGCACAGAATCGGTGGACTTGACACATTCGAGACAGGCTTTGGGGTCCTTCACACTATAATCATGACAAGCATTGTTGCCTATTGCTAATGATTCTGGCCCACATACTATCTGGGATAGGTGTGCCTTGCATAAACCCTCAACCTCAAACCCTAAGCCCCCCAAACCCTAAACCCTAAACCCAATGCAAACCCTAAGCCCTAAACCCTCAAAACCCCCAAAGCCGGGCCCGGCGCCGACTCCGACGTGGACACAGTCGAAGGCGTCCTTGGGCTTAGGATTTGGGGTTTAGGGTTTTAGAGTTTAGGGTTATAGAGTTTAGGGTTTGGGGTTTAGGGTTTAGGATTATAGGGTTTAGGGTTTGGGGTTTAGGGTGAAGGGAGTCGAAAGCGTCCCTGTCAGCCATGCGATGCCCTTTTGAACTTATGTACCCTCTTGAGGAAATCGTACGGGGAACTGGAAAACTGTGGCTTTTGAGGGCTTGGGTAATTCCCAAATTCCGACCCCCCAAAGCTTTCAAGAAGCGGATCACCATTTGTCCGACCAGAAACCCACAGTGCGAAAGCTGTGAGGGCCTTCGTGTTGTAGTAGTTTTCAGCTACGCATGTTTACACCGGAGTGTTCTAGGGCTTGCGATTGGGGCGCATGGATTTGGATTACGGTTCGAGCGTTTTCGGGTTTAGGGTTCAAGGCTTCAAGCAGCCGCTCAGCCCAGGCCAAGAGGAAGCGGAAGCTACAACACCAGGAAGCCAGAAAGCCAAACACCTAACTAAAATCCAGCTGAAGGCGCAAATCCAAAATGCCAAATCCCTTTATATGTAGGAGCCTTATTAATTAGAATAGGGCTTTGGGCCCCGTTATACTACACTTGAAATAAGGAACCCCAAAAATTAACATTGTTAGTTATTTATAGGCCCCTGCATTACCAACAAAATCACCTCCCTTCCTTCGCAGCCCTGCATCCTGACATGCCGGACTCCGACCACAAGACACAACCAGACATCTGCCCCAAATCCCTAAGCATAACCCCTGTAACAGGGGCTTAAGTAATTACCTATATATACTATTTTGCGGGTCCTCATTATAATTTTACTGTAGTATAAGGGGCCCCCAAACCCTATTCCAATTATTAAGGCCACTACATTAAAGCATGTGCCTCATTTCAGAAGTACCGGCTGAGTCTGCGAAGTCCACGAGCCGCATTGAGGGTTAGGGGTCGATGGAACTTCAAGGGTTTAGGGTTTAGGGTTTAGGGTTTAGGGTTTAGGGCTGCGCTGTAGAAATATCTGGTAATACACATATGCTGTCACCCAGCATACGAAGAGTGCTGTTGTCATTGATCTAGTCTTACTTGCAGAAGGGTTGAACTACCCCAAACGAAGATAAAGGCAAACTGCTGGAAGTAGTAAGGAAAGCTGGCTGCCTGGCCTCATCCTCACTGGGATCCAGACAGGCGCCTCCCTGTGCTTCAGGTTTAGGTTTAGGCTTTCGGGTAGCGTTGAGGGTTTAAGGTCCTTCCACTTCGAGGCAAAGCTTAATTAAGTTGCATGTGCTTCGAACCTGCTGGAAGGTGTTGGATTCATAGGCTTTTTGTCTCACAACTCATTGTTGGTTTTGGGGGTTAGGAATAGGCTTTCACTTCACTTTTCGCCTTTGCGCTGGTTAGTTGTGGCAAGAATCAACAGATGGTTCATATCAAGGTGATGCTTTGATTTGAAGAAAAGTCAGGTGGACAACACTCAGCACATAATGATGCGACCACAGCATAGTCATAGCCTGCACCCCCTAAACCCTAAACCCTAAACCCTAAACCGGCCACATGCAGGCCGAGGACGACAAAAGCCAGAGAAGTGTAACGGGTGACACGTCCATCCGATGTCTTAATCCTAAACCGAAGCTAGCTGCGCTAGCCCCAAAACCGAGAACCCGGAACTCATAACCCTGAAAGCCCTGATCCCAACTAAAACCCTATCAAGACTCATACAGCTGCTATGAAACCCGTAACCCCCTCCAAAACCCCCAAACCCATCCAAAACCCTAAGCCCGCCTCCAGAGGTCCTCGCAACCTCCGCCACCTGCCACTGCACCGGGTCATTGGAATCTGTAAATGATTTTCTACAGGTGCTTTCGGGTTGAGGGTCTAGGGTCCTTTATAGGTTTGATACGGTCTGCCAAAGCAACGGGCTTTGCATCGGCGCCTTATGTAAGACCATACCTATGGTCCAACATAAATGATAATTAGTGCATTGCTGCGAATGCTGGCCGCAACAAGAATGCCAACACAAGGGGTCTCAGAAGCTATAGGGTTTTAGGGATCTAAAGCTTCAGCGCTCGAGGGCCCATGCTTCCTTATGTATATATATATATATATGCATACACACACACATACACCTGTGCAGACATGCTGTCAGCCGTTGCTTCTCTTGGTTGAGCAAAGGTACTTGCCGCAGGAGGAATATGTTGCATGTTCGCACTGATCGCACACCAAGGTTGACATAATAACCCATACCATTATTGGGACTGATCTGAGTAGGACCGCAATAGAAAAAGAGAATAGAGACATTGCGTCACACGTATAAACGCAGATGCCAACAAGGCTGCAACATCACAGTGCCCGTGACCCGAATGTAATATGTACGGGAACCCCGCGTGAAGACCTAAACCCAAACCCTGAGGCTGAAACCCTGCTGGAGGCTTATGGTTGTCTTCACTAACTTCTGCACCGCATGCTAAAACATCTAAAACATCGCACATAATATAGAGGCCGTAAAACCTTCAATAGGCTTCGGGGGCACATCTTACCTCATGTATATTAAGGAGCCCCCGAGTAACAACATGGGCAGTTGTTCGGGGGTATATTATATCAGTTTGTGAAAGAGCCCCGAATTTTTCGGGCCCCTTAAACCCTAAACCCTAAACCCTAATTTTTCGGGCCCCTTGAACAACTCCCGCCCTCAGACACCGGCCTCGTGCCATCTACAGACGTCGCTGCTCCGATTCGTCCTGAGGGAGATGATACATGGGTAGTTCTCTAAATTAGGGTTTAGGGTTTAGGGTTTACGGTTAGGGTCCCTTTTTGGGTCCTAAATGATAGTACGGCACCCTTATAAAAAGGACCCTAAGAGGGACCCTAATTTAGAGAACTACCCACATCTCAATGAAAGAGTCTCGGGCTTCGGACTGCGGATGGGCTGTAGGGTTTAGGGCTTGGGGTTTACCTATAGTCTCCATTGTAATTCCTTTTTTTGGGTTTAACCATATATATATATATATATTAAGGAATATATAAGGTATCCCCCAAAAAGGGCCTAGAATGGAGACTATAGGTAGGGCTTGGGGTTTAGGGGCTTTGGGCTGAGGTCTGTAGCCACCTGTAGTTCCCGCCAGGGAACGAACAACCTTGTTGGCCTTGACTCCGGCCCTACCCAGAGAGCCCGAGACCCCCTCAATTACTTGGAGGATCACGGGACTTAGTAAGAAAGGTTATACGTCCCTTAATTGGGGTTATAAGTATAATTACCCTAATTATATCCCTACTTTATAAGTCCCTTAATTGGGGTTATAAGTATAATTACCCTAATCATAACCCTACTTACTAAGTCCCATGATCCTCCGATTAGGAATACAGGAGCACATGACAAAGGGCCCAACATAATGATGTCAGGTACATTCCTGAATTAAGCAGGTATTGGGCTAGCTGGGTAGCTTATTGGGCTCAGGGAGGCATTGTAGTGGGATTTATTAGATATTTCTGCATGGCTTCAGCTGTTTTCGGAGTTTCTGGGTAGGGGGCCCCAGCATGAATCTCTAAGGGCTTTAGGAGGGACCCGTAATAGGGACCCTTGTAGGTTATTGGGGTTAATTTGGGGACTACCTGGCTATATAAGCGGTATATAAGGACGAAACAATGGCTATTTAAGGTAATGGGATTAAGGGTCCCTATTAGGGGTCCCTCCTAAAGTCCTTAGAGAATCGCCCTAACCGACAAACTCTAAACTAAGCATTACAGCCGAAAACTTAAGCCTTGAATTGAGTGTACTGGCCCAACAGGATTTGTTTTAGGAGTGTCAACCGCTCCCTACTGTTTTATTGCACAACAGGAAAATGTGCGCTGAGCGCGTAGGCTTAGGAATCAATCGATCGCCGAAGAGAGGCTTGCGCTGCAACAGTTGCTTGAGTCGGAGGAGATCCCTTCTGTGCTCTTCTAGGCCGGAGTGGTCGAGGTAGTGGTTAAGGTATAATACTGCTTGTGCGGAAACGAGCGCCGTAATATACCCAACAAAAGGTTACCTGCTGAGCGCTGCGAGATCCTGTGAACCCCGAGTCTTAAGCCCTGAAGGCCAAAGCCCCACATATTCTCTCATCGCCATACGTCTTCAGTACGACACTCTTTTGGCTGCAAAGCTGTCCCTGTAGCCCTAAACCCTACCAAATAGCATATGGCCCCATGTTCACGGGATATAATTGTAGCGTAGCCTCTCTAGGTTCCCCAGTAGCCCCTTAACAATCAGGGTACCCTTGTTCCTAGTGCTGGGTTTAGGGTTTAGGGTTTAGTGCTGGGTTTTAATAAGGGAACCCACAAAGAAAAAGGGCAAAAGGGTACTACTGGGGAACCTAGGACTCTTAAGCGACAGGCGGACCTGTGGGAAGGAAGGCATCGACCCCCTTGGCCCACGTTGTGCCTCTTTCAGATTCAGGCGATTGTTCATTTACTCTATAGCTATGTCTGTATCAAAGGTCTTCGATTGGGTCTATAGGGGTTTGTGGGTCGAGCATTTAGGGGCGATGGCGTAGAGATTAATTAGAGACTGTCAAAAGGATCTCATGAAATCCTGGCACTGATTGAGAATCTCTCAAGCAAACATCGAGTAGTGTTGAATGACGAGTGCTCACCCTTCCGAGCTTGCACCTACTTCGTGCCCCAACCCAGCCACAAAACCTGTCAAGTCTATGTAAGCCCAAGCCTCAAATCCGACATCCTCAATGTACGCTGGGTCCCTTTAGATATTAGGCCTCTGCAAGTACGATAGCTCATTTAAGCTGGCATCCCCCTTGGGACCTGTTCGACATAAAGAACGGGAACACATCTGTGGCTGTGAAGTTTCATAATGAGCGAAAGCAAAGGCGGGTTAGCAATAATTGCTGCACACCCCAAGAACATATACTGTAAGCTGCCAAACACTGCAGGTGAAGCGGCTGACTAAGGGTATTATGGAAGCCTGAATCGTTTGACTACGGTACTCGGGGTCTTGTTACACGATGCAATATGGGTAGTTCTCTAAATTAGAGTCCCTTTTAGGGTCCTTTTTATAGGGGTGCCGCACTATATTGGGGACCTAGAAGGGGACCCGAATTTAGAGAACTACCCATATTGAAAAAGTAAAAACACCCTGTCCTAGCCTCAGAGCTTCCCCCTAGTACCCAAAAGGTTAGCCTTTTTCACTATGGCAGGCTTACCCAGAAGCACCATAGTAGTTGCTTTTTCGGATTACCTTATAGGATTCTAAANNTACTATGGGGCCTATGGGTAGGCAGGCAAATGAACACCCACAAGGGTTCAAGGAGACTTATGCAGCTACTAAATCATTTCGGGGTGCTGGAAGATCATGCTAAGGGCTTATGAGGGTTTAGAGGTCGCAAGGACTTATTCGAGTTTACGGCTTTGCAGGGGTAAAGGTTTGGGCTTTGAGCTTATCGTCTAGGATACAAGACGGTGATTTCCCATAGAGCTGGAGGCAAGTGAACGTCTTGCATCCGCCTTCCCGCCCATAGTACCACATTCGCCATTCTCGGCCTTCACACACATTCGCATTTCTCATACATGCATGCATGCTCGCACACGGACACACTACATTCACACACAGAGACAGACCGGCAGGCAAACAAACAGAGAGACGCGAGAGACAGACAGACAGACAGACA
>CAJNDV010021990.1:0-27896 GCA_905221635.1 Symbiodinium sp. CCMP2456
TTGAGGGTTCAGGGCGTTTAGGGCTTTAGTTGGTGCTAGAGTTCAGCAAGGATTTAGTGTAGCTTGCGTCATGTCTGAGGCGCTTGCCTGGACCTTAAAGTTCCTAAGCACACGACCTTTTCAAGGACCTATGTAATTAAGGCAGTATGAAATCATAATCGGGAACCTTAAAAGGCAGGTTCTTGACAGTTCAGGTGATATTTATTCGGGGCATGAAAGGCAAAGGCCCTAAATCTCAAGACCGAAGGCCCTCAAACTCTAGACCCTAAACCCTAAACCCGATAAACCTTAAACCCTAAACCCTAAACCCGAAACCTAAACCCTAAACCCGATAAACCTTAAACCCGAAACCCGAAACCTAAATCCTGGACCCAGAGGCCCCCTGGAAGACTTCGGAAGGGTTCCCCAACTTCAATCAACAGCTCTCAGAGCGGAGAATGCGTGAGGATCTCATTTGCTCAATGGTTCTGAATCCCCCACTTGGGTTTTGGGTTTAGGGTTCAGGGTTTGGGGTTTAGAGTTCAGGGTTATAGGATTTGGGGTTTAGAGTTCAGGGTTTAGGGTTCAGGGTTTGGGGTTCAGGCTTAGGGTTCAGGGTTTATAGGGTTCAGGGTTTAGTGTTAAGGGCTCAAGGGCTCTGACAATAAGAAGTCCATAGACTAAGACGCTTCTTATGTCCCCCCCAAAACCAACTGTCATGATGTTTGAGGCCGTAGATGCCTGAATCGCGGGCTACGTGCATCCAAGCCCTCCACCCCCTTTGGCGAAAGTCGAAGTCTAACATCCCTATGCCGCCTATGCCCAAACCAGAACGAGACGAAGGAACAACATAGTTATGTTTTGCAGCATTGCGCGACGTAAGGTTTCCCTGATATGGAATTATATGGTGCAGTCCCACTGTCTGCGATGAGGGCATCGGTTCTACAGACCCAGAACCGTTCGTCAGGCCATCAACTTAGACAGTCGACTTCGGCGTCTCAAGACAGGAGTTCTAGCCTTACGATATGTCTCAAGTTGACCGAGTCTTCTCATATTTTTGGGTTTCGACTACGAGATGTCTGTAACTATTGTTCCGATAGGGAGATGACAGGGAGAAGGTGACTGTAAGCTGCCGCCATGCCCACCGCCCACACTTCGAGGAACGAAGGTCTGGAGTTAGCCTCAAGACACGGCAGTGAGCAAGCTGCGCATATGCTGGTCCAGGCCCAAAGGGAGGACGCGTTTGTGCCGCACTCGAAGAGAAGAAGCACGC
The DNA here is from genome assembly GCA_905221635.1 of Symbiodinium sp. CCMP2456. Classification (NCBI taxonomy): domain Eukaryota; class Dinophyceae; order Suessiales; family Symbiodiniaceae; genus Symbiodinium; species Symbiodinium sp. CCMP2456. Next base: position 1,253 of record CAJNDV010021990.1, read on the forward strand.
TGGCAGACATGAGAAAGGATTTGGAGGATCTGCAAAGACAGCAGCCGAAATGGCGTTGGCGAGTGAAAGTGGCGCTGGCCTTTTACACCTTGGCACGCATCGCTGCTGGCCTTCCTTTCACTTAATTACTTCAGGGAGGTTGTTGATTACCATAAGGTGTGTGACACCGTGCTTCGGCCCTTCGTGACAGGTTTCGGACTCTACGTGTTTGTCCACAGGATGGACCGGTTCTCCGTCAACAACTCGCTCCATGTGTGGAGCTTGATCACAATATGTTGCCTCGCGCTGCCTGCTGGCGATGCAGGCGTGCAAGATGCACTGAAGGGAAGTTTCGGCTTGACAGCGCGCGCCTCATATCTTCTGCTTGTTTGGGAAGTCCTGTGTAATGTCCTGCAGGTTTACATGACCGCTCTGAAGCTTCGAGCTCTCGGCTGGCATCGCACAGCCCGGTGCTGTAGGCTTCTCACGGCTCTCGGTGTTTCGTCGCTTCCCCTGGCCGCCTCTGACACAAAAGAGTCGCCATTTGCAGTCACATGTCTTGGCTGCTTCTTCGCAGTCGTGGATATTCAGTCTTGGGCATTGTGCCGTGAGGCAAGCAGAGCTATGTTGCAAGCAAGAGGAAATGAGTATATCTGGTGGACGGCCTGCCTCCTATATGCAAACGCTTGCCTGGTCCCTTTGGGCCCAGCTTTGAGTTTTGTCAGTGTGCACGCGTTCCTGGAAACATGGGATGTTTTCAGGCAATTCCCACCGACGCTGGTGACTCTTGACGTGTCCTTCCAAGTCTTCAATGTGCTGGTTTTGAGTGGCATGGTGGGCACCATGCCGACCCTAAGGGTCCATGTACCCAAGTAGTATATACTTTGGCCCCAAAGTACATATATAGGGACTACTTTAAGGCCAAAGTATATACTATTTGGGTACATGGACCCTTAGGGCGATGAATCTGGAGACTTTGCAGCGGTTGGCAGAGCTGTCAGGGTTTGGCTTGGCTTCCGCGCGAGTTGCCATCCCAGCACACATCAGGCGGAGTGCGTCACACTGCGTTGTATCGTTTCCCGGTAAGTACAGCGACCTCTGGGACAATGCGGTCTCACGCGTTGCTCAGGAGGATGCGTTCTCGCTTGCTTGTGTATTCTTGACAGACGCTGCGTCTGGGTTGGGTCGGCATGCGAACAACCCAGAGACCCCTGGCAAGTGCTGGTGCCCAGCAATTTATGGCCGGGTACCAGCCTCTACGTACCTCAGTGTGGTGGAAGTCAGCACCGACGAGTCAGCTGCCCATGACCAGGCGCTTGCCTTCAAAAGAGCAGATGCCGAAGCGATGGGCCAGAGACTGCTGATCAAGCAACATCAAACAGACATTGAATGGGAGCAAGAGCTGGCAGAGGCTTTGCAAGATGCCGAAGTCCGCTGCATCGAGAATCAGGACAGAGCCCCCTGGGGTTGTCAGTGGTTCGAAGAGTGGAAACGGACGTGGACCGGGCGGCCGCATTGGGCCAAACACTTCACGTTTTCTACTTTCAGGACAGCAAAGGCAAAGGGAAGATGCCTTGGGTTCTGCTGGCCAACGAGAAGGCTAGGCAGGAGGCCCGAAGGGATAGCGGCCTCGGCGCTTCACCGTCGACAAGATCGGTTTGAGCTATGTGGAAGACGACATCATGGAGTTTGAGGCCTTCCTTACTTGTCGCACGTAGCAGCCGCGAGTAAAGGGTATGTTTGGCATGCTCTTGTTTGTTCCGGGAGGCGGCCCCTAAAGAGTTGGTCTGCATATCTGCATGTGCACTGTGCTGAGTTTGATATGGTTCAGATTTAATTACATCTCCAAGCATACTCGGATAGTATGTCCCATACCCCTGAGGCTCAAAACAACCCAAAACCTTACACCCTCTTGGGTCCCAACAGCCACCTTAAACCCATAAACCCTAAACTCAACAGCTAGAGCCATCAAGCCTTATCCATAGGCCCCATAGTAGTTTTCTTGGGGGAATTACCTTCTAGTATTCTAAATATGAGCCCCCAAAAGGAACCTATACCCTATACCCTAAACCCTAAACCCCAAAAAGGAACTACGATGGGGCCTATGGGTAGAGCATGAATGGAACTGCAGAGTCGCTTTTCAAGCAAGCCTTCCTCTGGTAAGCTGAAAATGACACCCCCGCAGGACCCTAGTCCCAAACCCTACGATGCTATGAATCCTAAGTCCTAAGCCTGGGGTCCCGAGTAGTACCCGTTTGCCCAGGGCTCCCTTATTAAAAATGAATAACGGGAAAAAGCGTACCCTTATTGCTAAGGTGTCACTCAGGAACCTAGATACCTAGAGGGTTTCAGGGTTTAGGGTTTCCGTCCTTCTACCCTCTGTTAGACTATCAATACCTACTATTGGGGACCATATACTACCCCTATATGAGGGTACATTCAGGATACCTACTATTGGGGACCATATACTACCCCCATATGTACCCCTATATGAGGGTACATTCAGGGTCCTGGTAAGCCCCAAAGCTTTAAACCCCACACCCCAAACCCTAAGCCCAAAGCCCCAAAGCCTAAACCCAACGGCCCTACAGAAAAGACGAAGGCCCCACCGACCCGTGAAAGAAGAGTTCTGGCGAGTCGCCAGCATCAAGGGTGTAAGGTTTAGGGTTTAGGAACAGCTCGAAAAGCTGTTTTGCCACAATCTCATCTACTTATAGCGACTAACCTTTCTGGGGCACTATACTCCCTATAAAATCCCAATATACTCCCAAGGTTTAACCTTTAGTTAGTTCCCCAGGATAAATACTGGACAAGCAGGATGTTTTTGCAGTCTTGAATGTCGCCGAGCTCAAATCTAAGTGATCTCAAACAATAAACTAAGTCGCCTCATGTATCTGTAGTTCCAGTCAATTTTGTTTGCACAAAACTGAGAGCGAAATTACAAGGAGAGAGTAGTTCCCGAGGGGTCCTAGGTACTGGTATGGGGGATACTTCCCCAAATCATAGCAGTAATTTAGTAATTACTAATATAGAAACCCTACATTCTACTTTTTTTGGTAATCAGGACCCTTTACGGTTGTAGGACCTGCTCCGGCTGCATCGAAGCCATGCCCACCACCCGCAGTTCGAGCAACGAAGGTGTGGAGCTAGCCTCAAGAAGCGGCAATGAGCAAACTGTGCGGATGCTGGTCCAGGCCCAAGGTGACGAGGCTTTGGCGTCCTCGAGACGTAGAAGGAGCACTTTGGCAGATATGCGAAAGGATTTGAGGGATCTGCAAAGGAAGAAGCTTCCGAGATGGCGATGGCGTGTGAAGGTGGCACTGGGCCTCTACACTTTGGCACGCATCGCTGCTGGCCTTCCCTTCACATACCTCAGGGAAGTTGTTGATTACCACAAGGTGTGCGACGCCGTGTTTCGGCCCTTCGTGACAGGTTTTGGGCTCTACTTTTTTGTCCACAGGATGGACCGGCTCTCCGTCAACAACTCGCTGCATGTATGGAGCTTGGTCACAATAAGCTGCCTCGCGCTGCCCTGGTGCGACGAAAGCATCGTGCACGTGCTGACTAGCAGAACCCACTCCCCAATATGGGCCAGTGTTGCAATGCTTCTTTGGGAAGTCCTCTGCAATGTGCTTCAGGTGTACATGACCATCCTCAAGCTTCGAGCTCTCGGCTGGCATCGCGCGGCCCGGTGCTGTGGTGTTCTCACAGCACTCGGTATTTGTTGGCTTGTCGTGTTCTTGGGGAGTATGTGTACACGCCGCTTCGGCATCCTTCTGGCATGGAGTGAAAAGATGGAGAACGCTTCGCTGATATGGTGTCGGTGCTGCTGCTTCATGGTCGTTGTCATTCAGTGCTGGGCATTGTGCCGTGCAGCAAGCGGAGCTATGTCACAGGCAAAAGGAAATGACACCGTTTGGTGGACCGCATGCCTCCTGTATGCAAACGCTTGCATGGTCCCTTTGGGGTCAGGTTTGAGTTTTGTCGCCCTGTTCGCATTCTTGCAAACTTGGAATCCTTTTAGACATCTCTCACCGACACTGGTGACTCTTGATGTGTCCTTCCAAGTCTTCAATGTGCTTGTTCTCAGTGGCATGGTGGGCAACATACCGATGAATCTGGAGACTTTGCAGAGGTTGGCAGAGCTGTCAGGGTTTGGCTTGACTTCCGCACGTGTTGCCTTCCCAGGACACATCAGCCGGAGTGCGTCGCACTGCATTGTATCGTTTCCCGGTAAGTACAGCGACCTGTGGGACAAAGCGGTCTCACGCGTTGCTCAGGAGGATGCGTTCTCGCTTGCTTGTGTATTCTTGACAGACGCTGCGTCTGGGTTGGGTCGGCATGCGAACAACCCAGAGACCCCTGGCAAGTGCTGGTGCCAAACAATTTATGGCCGGGTACCAGCCTCTACGTACCTCAGTGTGGTGGAAGTCAGCACCGACGAGTCAACTGCCAATGAACAGGCGCTTGCCTTCAAAAGAGCAGATGCCGAAGCGATGGGCCAGAGACTGCTGATCAAGCAACATCAAACAGACATTCAATGGGAGCAAGAGCTTGCAGAGGCTTTGCAAGATGCCGAAGTCCGCTGCATCGAGAATCAGGACAGAGCCCCCTGGGGTTGTCAGTGGTTCGAAGAGTGGAAACGGAACGTGGACCGGGCGGCCGAATTGCAACAAACACTTCACGTTTTCTACTTTCAGGACAGCAGAGGCAAAGGCAAGATGCCTTGGGATCTGCTGGCAGATGAGACGGCTAGGCAGGAAGCCCGAAAGGATAGTGGCCTCGGTGTTTCGCAGACCGCAGAGGTAGCTTACCTTGACAAGATGGGGCTGAGCTATGTGGAGCACGACATCATGGAGTTTGAGGCATTCCTGACATGTCGCACGAAGCAGCCGCAGAGAAACGGTATGTGCTTTGGCATGCTCTTATTCAGTGTAGAGGCAGGTAGGTGTTCCTCAAAGAGTTGGGTCGCCTAGTTGGCAAGGCTTAGGTTGCCAAAGGAAACATTTGGCCATGTATCAGGGCAGAACTAATTATTCATGCGACTGCTCAGTGTTGCCACTGCGGCTGTTGTAATTCGAACATACTATTATCCCTTGGCATCAAAAGCGCCCAAAAGCCTTACATAATGGGGTTTTTGGGCCCAAAAGGCTTAAAATATGAGTCCTTCGAGGGTAAGGGTTATGTAAACTGATATGCTTGTGCTGGTGTTGGCAACCTACGGATTGGAGGATGCATGAGGCAAAGCGCAGGTTGTGCCAAGGCGGAGGCAAGCCACAGCAGAGACGGGAACTTAGGAACCTGATTAAGAAACCCTGGTCCTTTTACCCCGAAAGAGTAGGATCCTTGGAAACAAAAACCAACCACAGGAATATCCCCAAATAATTAAGCTCTATAATCCCTAATGAAGACCCAGGGTTTCTTAATCAGGTTCCTCTCCGGAGAGACCAGACCCCAAAAGAGGCATCCTTTCCCCCTAGGCCCTTAACCCTAAACCTTGCATCCTGAACCCTCGACCTCAAACGGATCAACCTGGAAAAATCCTAGCCCGTGACCTGATATGGTAACTTGAATCCTAAGCGTGACCTAGGGGCGTAAGTAATTACCACTACAATTGTGGGGGTTCCGTATGATGATAATAGTATCATATACCCCAAGGACCTTGTTCTAATTCTTAAGGCCCCTATGGTGCTGATTTCTAAACCGTCAGCCCTGCACAGACTGTACTTACGGCCCATGTCCGCAAACCTTCGAGCGCTCCAAACCCTAAACCCACAAACCCCCAACCCTAAAAGCCCCAAGCTCTAAACCCGAAAACCCTAAACCCGAAAAACCCTAAACCCTAAACCTCTACAAACCCTAAACCCAAAAACTCTAAAAACCCTAAACACTCTATTAACCCCGTTAGGCTAGACAAATTTTCTAAGCAGGGAGCCTCAAACTTGGAAGCCCGCCAGTCATAGAATCCTAAATTCAGGGTTTAGGGTTCAGGGTTTAGGGTTTAGGGTTTAGGGGTTTAGGGTTTAGGGTTTATAAGGCTTTTAGGGTTTGGGATTTTAGGGATTTTAGGGATTTTAGGGCTTTGGGTTTAGGGTCTAGGGCTTTTAGTGTATAGGGTTCTAGGGTATTTAGGATTTGGGGTTTTTAGGGTTTAGGGTTTGCAGGGTTTTGAGGGTTTAGGGAGTCCAAAAGCTTTCAAACTTAAAACCTCGAAAGATCCCTCGAGGCTTTTCCGCGACTCTGATTGCCAGAACTTGAAGATGAGCTGGGCTAAAATGGAGGTACTGTGCACGATTTTGATTTCAGGCGACAGGGTTGCGGAGTCCGTCTTGTTTCTGTTTCTCAAACCGTTGCCGCAAACCTCGGGGGCAAAGTGTACCCCAAAAGGGTTTAGGGTTCAATTGCCATGCATGGATTCATAGCATAAGTTTAAGCCTATAGCGTTCCGCTTTCAGGGGAAATGCGTAAGTCCCTCAACCCCTAAGCCCTAAATCCTCAAGTACTTGGTTCCCCAGTACAACCCTTTTGCCCTCTTTCTTTGTCGGTTCCCTTATAAAAACCAAACAGTAGGAAAAAGGGTACCCTTCTTATTAAGGAGCTGCTGGGAAAGCCTGTAAGCTCTAAATTCCGTTAAGGGTTCAATTGGGTTTAGGACTGGTTTAGAATTTGGGGTTTAGGGCTCTAAGGGTTTTGGGGTTTACGGTTTAGGGCTCTTAGGGTTTAGAGTTTAATTGGATTTTGGACTGGTTTAGGGTTTAAGTGATATAGGGGCCTGAATAATTACCTTTACTAGTTTGCGGGGCTCCTTATTATAAATATAGTACAATATACCCCCAAACCTTGTTCTAATTATTAAGGCCCTTACATTAGTTAGGGTAGTGAGGGTTCTTAGGGTTAGCAGGGTTATTAGACGGTATTAGGGTTATTAGGGTTAAGGGTCTAGGATTAGTGTATTTGTTGGCAAACTGTGGTTTCATCTACAGTCAGAGCTCTCCGAGACAATCGGTTAAACCCAGGGATCCCAAAAACCCTGCTGTCTGAAGGGCTTACCCATAGGCCCCATACTAGTTCCTTTTAGGGAAACATGAACCGCCAAAAAGGAACTACTAATGGGCCTATGTGTAAACCATAGACCCTAAACCCTAAACCCTAAAGCCCTATAGACCCTAAGCATTTCAACCCTAAACCCTAAACCCTAAACCCTAAACCCTAAAGCCCTATAGACCCTAAGCATTTCAACCTCTAACTAAGGGGTACGTTGGAGGGTTCGGGAGGAACCCTCAGGGTCTAAGTACCTAAGAACCCTTTGGGAGTTTCCGAAAATTAGGGTCCCTTATTTTGGGGTCCTTATTGACGGATCCTACGATTTATGGGGCTATGTTCGGGTCCCCTATCTTCGGAAACTCCATATTCTATGCCAAACACTAATTAAGCCTACAGCACGACGATTCTGAACCCTATAGGGCCTGATCAATGGGTCCGCTGGACCCTCAGACTTAACCTATGCCCCTCAAACCTCACTTTACAAGACCCTTTTAAAGACTGATAAGTTTCGGGTTTAGGGTTTAGGGTATAAACCAGATTAAGAAGCATTAATTGGATAGGTCTGTTAAGCTTCTGGAAGGTGTAGCAGGACCCTAAGAGAGACCTCATTGTGTGTACCAGGGGTGCGTTGGTAGGTAAATGCAGTTTAGGGTTTAGGGTTTACCTAGACTGTAGTACCTTTTGACTACCTGTTGTAAACTTTGGTAACAAAACAAGGTGCAAATTTTAAGGTGTAGGGTAGGGTGGAATCTCGAACGTTCTTGGTGTGTCTCGGTTTTGCGGCATAAGCCATTTGGCCCTCAACCCTAACTCCCAAACCCTAAGCCGTATCATGAGTGGCGTACATACATAATCTGAGGATATTTGCAATATCTCCCGGTGGTAGATGCCTGTTGGGCCTCATCCATGCACCTCATTTCAATTCATATGCTAGTGTCTCTACATCTAAGAACCTCCCCATATATGTCTGTGTGATGTATGTATACATGTGTGTGTATATATATATATATACATTTCTAATGTATGTAACCATACGCACAGACATGTGTCTGAGCGAGAAGGTGCCAAGGACTTGCAGTGTTGAATCCCTTGTCCCCCCGTGCTCATCCACTGCAAATGATGGAACTTCTACGTACACCAGAAATACTGATATACATGAACAGCAGGTGTACGCATACCTACCCTGTTTGTACTTTGAAAACCGGCAAGCAGGATTCGAAGACGGAGCGGGAGAGAGGAAGAGAGAAAGAGAGAGAGTGTGTGTGTGTGTGTGTGTGTGAGTGAGAGAGAGAAAGCAAAAGAAAGAGACAGAGAGAAGGAGGCTAGTTCAAGTCCTCGTGCCCGGAAGCCCCTAAAAAGCCTAACTCCTTAAACCGCTCGCCGCCCGCAGATCCGTCTAAAGCACTAGTCGTTTATGGTGACAGAAATTGCAGCATGCATGTTGACCATTTCAGTTAAACATGGGCATCCAGCCTTTATTCTGGAGTTAGGGGCTACCAGATGGCGCAGGCCTGAACCCTGCGAAACGCGGTACTAGGTCCTCCAAGAATACTGCTACACCCTAAACCCTAAACCCTAAACCCTAAACCCTAAACCCTAAACCAAAACCCGAAACCTAAACCCTAAACCCTAAACCCTCGGGGGTAGGATGTTTGAGTTGAAGACTAGGAACAGGAGTAATTCAGCGGCCTGAACTGTGAGCTATGCGGTTCGTTAAGGCTCCGTACCATGATCCCACCTAAACCTCCCGAAAAGTAGGTAAAATAGTGGCCCAAGACCCATGCATAAAACGCGATTATTGTACATACTTTGCTTGGAGGTTTAGGGGACTTAGTAAGTAGGTTATAAGTAGAGTTATAAGTACCTTAAAATGGAGTTACCCCAATTATAACCCTACTTATAACCGACTTACGAATTCCCCTGGGCCTCTGAGTACTAGAAGCTCTGCAGCCATGCCCGCTGCTTGGCCGACATCCCTGGCACGCTATGGCACCTCTTCTTTCCACAGATCCACGACCTAAACCCTGCACCCTCAGCCCTGAACCCTAGACCCAGAACCCTGAACCCAAGACCCCAAACCCAGACCCTAGACCCTGAACTATAAACCCTGAACCCTAAACCCTAGGCATAGACTCTGAACAGTGAACCCTGAACCCTAAACCCTAAACCCTAAACCGTAAAAGCTCTGAGCCCGAAACCGCGAGGTCCCTTCCTTGATAGTGACGGCTTTGAGGTTCCGAATATCAAGGCAACTACCTTAATTTAGGGTTCAGGGGTTTAGGGTTTAGGATTTAGGGCTTAGGGTTCAGGACTTAGGGCCTAGGGTTTAAAGTTCCTCAAATCTGTTTCTTCATGTAGTTGTGTAGAAACGTACGGTTTTGGTTTGCAGGTAGGGTGCGGTTGAAGGTATGTGGGTCTGCGCCCTTGTTTTCCTGGACATTCGCATAGGCCGAGCAACGATCGTGTTATCGATATAAGTCAGCTACCCTAAACCCTAAACACTAAACCCTAACGCAGAGTGTTCCGCACCAGCAGCAGCGACAGTGACACGAATTGGGCCATGCTACGATTAAATGTGAATCTGTCTCGTAGCACCAGACAAATGGGTGGTTGTCAAAATTATGGTCCCTTTTGGGGTACCTTAAATATTAGGTGCCGTATTATAATAAGGACCCAAAAAGGGACCATAATTTTGACAACCACCCAAATAAGTGCGATGACAATATGGGTCAATATGGTAGCAGAGCCAAGAGAAACAGCAAGAAGAGCAAGAGAACCAGGATAATAGGTACTGATCTTTTGGTACAGTACATGTGCATGCACATAGTCGATGTGCCTTAATTTTTTTAAGTGGAAAGTCTTCCGTAGGGTTCCTTAGTCTGATTATGCTATATGATTTACCCAACAGCCTGCTCTGTCTAATTATTAGGCCCCGAAATGACATGCGCATGTTGTTCAACATGTAGCACTTTCAGGGTACAAGGAGGGTCCTGGTTAAGATTTGCTCAAACCCTAAGGCTCAAAATAGCCCAAACGCCTTACATGGTATGGTCTTTTGGCACAGAAGCCTTAAAATAATGAGTCCTTAGAGCCTTATAAGGCAAGCCAAGGTAGCCAAAGGTCCCCAAACCCTAGACCCTACACCCTAAAATCCTGAACCCTAAACCCTTACAACATGAGTCCTTAGAGCCTTGGGGTCCAAATAGTCTCCATTTAGTTTGGTGGCTCCTTCAATCACAATTTAGGGTTTAGGTTTTAGGGTCTAGGATTTCGGGTTCGGGGTGTCCGCGCTCTGGGCTCCTACTTTGAGACTCATTTGATACTGTAATGGTTTGCATGGGGCTTGCGAGCCTTTGACGTGCGTTTAACTTGACATCCATATTTCGGAGTCACCAAGATGCGTTTGCCAAGAGCCCGTAGCCTTAGAGCTGAGAAATTGCTGTCGACTCTCATACAGCCTCTGTTGAACCCTCAAGTTCAGGCTCGACTACCATGTCTGTGTGTGTCTCCCCTTGTAGTCCCAAGGTCTACCAAGCTAATTTCAAGGGCTGAACTCGGCACCCAATACCAGAAATCCTGCATTACCCAAAGTTAAGAATATTCCATAGTTCCCGTAGTTTAGGGTCCTTACGGTAAAGCAGGATTTTTTTCATCAGCTGTAGTAGTTAAGCCCTAAACCCTAAACCCAAAACCCTAAACCCTAAACCCTAAACCCTAACCCCTAAACCTTAAACCCTAAACCCCTAACCCTCGGTTTCAGAGCCATCAAAGACCTCTCTGAGGGCTGTTGCGGCAGCAGGGGGTCAAACCCGACGTGGTGGACGTCACGCAGGCCACTTAAGGGTTTAGGGTTTAGGGTTTGGGGTTTAGGGTTTAGGGTTTAGGGGTGCGGTTAAGGTTGGTGCTGGATCTGGTGCGTGGCCTTAAACCGTACAACACCTACAACCCTAAAGCCCTAAGCTGCTTAACCCTGCAGTCTCTAAATCCCAAACCCTACACCCCAAACAAAAGGCCATGACCCCGACGCCCCCAAACGTAAACCCAAACCCTGAACCCTTAAACCCTATCAAGCCTAAACCATAAACCCTAAGCCCTCGCCTGTCGAAGGAGACTCTTAGGCAGGAGGAACAAGGCATTCAAAAACAACAATCCGAATAAAGGGGCCTACATAATTACGGTTTAGGGTTCAGGGTTTAGGGTTTAGGGTTCCTATACTATTTGGGGGCGGTCCTTCTTATGATTACAGTATAATGTACCCCCGAATAACCCATATTCTAATTTTTAAGGCCCCTACACCCTAAACCCTTATAGTCGCCCTTCAAGAACCCTTTATAAGGAATCCTTTATAGACTCCTTACGCCCCCACATTAAACCCGAACACCTCAACCCGGTAGGATGTTCACTACCCCAAAGGGTCCTGGGTACTGTTATGGGAGATACTTCCCCAAATCATAATCCTAACTCTTAATATAGAAACCCTACATTCTACTATATAGGTACTTTGGACCCCTTGGGCTACGGATGGCCTAGCTCGTCGTGCCGATAGCGGCCCCGGAGTCGGTTTAGGGGTTAGGAGTTTAGGATTGGTTTAGTTAGGGTTTAGGATTCAGGGTTTAGGGTTTGGGATTTAGGGTTGAGTTTAGGGTTCAGGGTTTAGGGTTTTGGGTTGAGGGTTCCGGGTTTAGGGTTTATAGCGTCTCAGAATCTGAGTGTTCAGTCAGTAGATACGTTAATCGCAATGGCCCTAAGCTAGAAGTCCTTCGGAGCTAACTGAAAGTATATATATATATACACATACATATAATATATGTATATATATATATATATATGGTTAAATGTATGCGTCGCCTTCATGGTACATGGCAGGGTTTATGTAGGGTTCAGGGTTTCGGGTATACCTTCCGAAAATCTACCTAGGGTCTAACACCTGAAGCAGCAGGGTTGACCAGTAGGGGTTTAGGGTTTATGGGTACATGACTAGGGCTTGGGGTTTATAATAGTGACCAGATGTGCATATTATATTATAAACAACAGGATGCAGGAAGCATTTTTTGGCCTGTGCCGTGCGGGAACAGAAATCAAGTCTCTTTACCCTGAACAAAAGCCCCATAGTGTTACCACGCCGTTTGGGGAAGAAGAGCACCGAAAGAGCAGACAACTTCACAACACAAGACCACCAAACCATAACAGCCCGCCAAACATATGACCACAAGCAAGAAGCACGTAAACGCAATCAAAACAGCAAAGCACAAAGAACACAACCCCTAAGCCCTAAACCCTAAACCCTAAACCCCTAAAGCCCTAAAGCCCTAAACCCTAAACCCTAAACCCTAAACCCTAAACCCTAAACCCTTAAGGGACTGAAACACTGGCGTGTGGAGGCAGTGGCCGGCTGCGCCGGCCTCTACTGGCCTGTGGCCTTGTCCGCTCTCGGGGAGGTGGACGGAGGTGTTTCGGGGTTTAGGGTTTAGGGTTTAGGGTTTAGGGTTTAGGGTTTATAGGGTTTACGTAGGGTTTTCGGGATTTTTATGGTTTAGGTGTTGCGGGTGTTTTAGGGTTTAGGTGTTTCGGGTGTTTTAGGGTTTAGGGTTTAGGGTTTAGGTGTTTCGGGTTTTTTAGGGTTTAGGGTTTAGGTGTTTTAGGGTTTAGGGTTTAAGTGTTTCGCGTTTTTAACGGTTTAGGGTTTAGGCTTTATCCCTAAGGCTCAAAATAGCCCAAAAGCCTTATAGAGTATGGCCTTTAGGCCCAAAAAGCCTTAAGATATGAGTCCTTAGAGCCTTAGGGTATGGTTTCAGGTTTACTTGGAACCTTAGGGAGGGTAAGTGTTCGTTTATACGAGCAAATAGAGGCTTTGAGGTTGAGGGGTTTAGGAATTGAGGGTTTTAGCACTCAGGGTTTAGGTTTTCTCTGGGAGTTTCCTCACCCTACACCTTATACCGATACCCTAAAACCCTAAACCCTAAACCCCATAAACCCTAGAAGCCCTAGAAGCCTATAAACCCTATAAACCCTATAAGCCCTAAGCCCAAGGCTTCGAGGGAGGACGTCCAGTTGAGGGCTTTGTGGCCCAAAGAGTCCACGTGCTGAGGCTTCTTTGTTACCCTAGGGCTCTAAGGGCTCAAGTTTATAAGGGTTTTAGAATTTTAGGGCTTTAGGGTTTTAGGGTTTCGGATTTTAGGATTTTAGGGTTTTAGGGTTTAGGGTTTTAGGATTTTAAGGTTTTATGGTTTAGGGTTTTATGTTTTTAGGGTTTTAGGGTTTAGGGTTTTAGGATGTTAGGGTTTTAGGGTTTAGGGTTTCCGTCCCTGGGGACTGACATTTTAAGGCTTTTGGGCCCGAAGACCATACTATTATATGAGGCCTTTCGGGCTAGTTTGAGCGTTACGGTTGACCCGGCCTACAAAGGGCGTTTACGCGGTGCACGACGGCTTTCATTTTTCTTGGCACTGTTAATTTTTTTTGAGGGGGGTGTTAAGGATAGTCGTTTAGGTTTGGAGGGTTTAGTCCTGCAAAGCGGTTGCTATGATAGGGTGCTAGACGGTCCATGTACGAACATAGCATACATTTGCCTTGTTTGGGGTTCCTTCTTAAGGGCCAGTGTAGAAAAGGCGTCCGTGTTAAGCTCTTTTAAAGGGCCCTTGGGTCGTACTGGAAGGGATGGTTTAGGGTTTAGGGCTTTGGGTTTAGAGTTTATGGTTTAGGGTTTAGGGCTTACCCGTCTGCAACCGATAACCCCCTGCAGCAGCTTAGACCCTATGAGCCTCAAGCCCTTTCCGACCATGTGATCCTAAACCCTACACTCAATGACGCCCTGATTGAACGAGGGTCCCTAAACCCTGAACCCCTGAAGCCTAAACCCTATACCCTGAAACCCTAAACCCTAAACCCGTAAACCCTATAGGTCCTAAAACCCTAAACCCAACCCGAATGCCTCACAGCACTGTTGCGATTTTAGAGGTTCTAGGGTCCATCTACCACACCGCGAGCACTAGTACTGCTTTCCCTACAGGAGATCCACTCGCCTGCCGTTGTTTAGGGTTGGAGCTACCCTAAACCCTAAACCCTACACCCTAAACCCTAAACCCTATTCTGTGGGTTTGGGGCTACAGATAAGGTTCTAAGACATTGGAACCCGAAGGTTCCATGCACCCCAATGGTACATACTGTGGCTTTGTATATTAAGCACCCAAATCACGGACCCTTCTACCCTAAACCCTACATCCTTACGGTACCCTTGTAGAGAATATAGAGAGCCCTCAAAACAAACCCCAACTGATTCCTTGAAGGGCACATGGTAAATCTCGAAGAAAGTGTAAAGGTGTAGCGGGTCTGGGTCAACAACTTAGGGTTTAACGGCTCAAGGCTTTGGGGCCTAGCTAGGACGAGGGGTTCTCCAGAAATGTGCATAACTGTAGCGTTTAGGCGTTTAGGGTTCAGGATTTAGTAGGGTTTTAGGGTTTAGGGTTTACCTGGGTATCCCAAAACCTACCGTTTTAAGGGTTAGTCCCTATAATTAAGGGGTCATAACCGACTATGTCGTGGGGTTTGGGGATACAGGTAGGGTTTGGATGGGGACTCCTTAGTCTTCAGAGGCCTCGAAGCGCCAACTGGCCAAGTCTCGGGCTTCTCCTTTGTAGCACGGCGGGGCACGTGTAGTTCCCAGATCAGGGTTTAGGGTTTAGGGCAATGTTCCTTACTTAGAGGCCCAGGGGACTTAATAAGTCGGTTATAAGTAGGGTCATAATGGGGGTAACTCCATTTAGGGTACTTATAACTCTACTTATAACCTGCTTACTAAGTCCCCTGGGCCTCCAAGTAATTGCGGAAGATACCGTAAAACATACTAAGAGATCCCATGGGTTTTGAGGAAGATTCCTCAATTAAGGGCTATTGGAGGGTTTAGGGTTTAGGGTTTAGGTCGTTTCACAAGAGAGACGAAAGGCATGTGTTTAGTGCTCAAAACGCCCCATGGATGGAAAACAAACCCTGTTTCGGGGTTGTAGTAGTAGGGGCCGTAGTAATTTTATAATGGGGATTCCTTAGGGTTCCCGTATGTATGTAAGTATATATTATATGTATGTGTATATGTATGTATGTAAGTATGTATTTATGTCTATATATGTGTATCTGTACGCATACATGGGGTCGCATTCATCCCTGGTTCTGGGTGGGTGTGTGGTTGGATGGGCGGGCCGGCGGGCCGAGCTTCTTTTTAGATAGGGTTTAGGGTTGAGGGTTTAGAGGTTAGGGTTGAGGGTTTGGGGTTTGGAGGTTAGGATTTAGCGTTTAGAGTTTAGGGTTTAGGCTTTAGGGTCGGTTTTGTTTCGTTACTTCATACATCGTGCACAGACCTATGCAAGTCTTACGTAACCCTGCAGCTAGTGTTCAACAAGGCCGCAAAATCCTGTGACAAAACCCTAAACCCTGAAGCCTAAACCCTAAACCCTCGGCCCCAAACTCTAAACCCGAAACCCTATAGGTTATAACCTCTAAACCCTAAACCCTAACCTCTAAGCCCTAAACCCTTAGCGGCAAACTCCCTAAAGCCCTGAGTTCAAGGCCTTGGCTGTACCAGCCCTGAATCCTACACTACCCGAAGGGTCCTATGTATAGGGTTTAGGATTTAGGGCTTTGGGTTTAGGGGTTTGGGCTTAGGCCTGCCATACCCAAACGGTCCTATGTACTGTTATGGGTTCCTTTAAGGGTTGAAGGTTCCTTTAAGGGTTCATGGACCTATAAATGGGGGATACTGCCTTCCGCCACAATGGTAGTTCCTAGTATAGAAACCGTACAATCTACTATATGTGTACTTTGGACCTATAACAATTATGCGCTTGTTTTTTAGGATAGCAGCTTTGTAGCCCATTTCTTGGGAGAGTATGTGATCGTTTGGTGCGTGACCCTCTGGGCTAGACCAGAAACCCTGCGATTTACGATTGAAATCTTTCCCTAATTGCCCAACTGCTCTGGTTTAGAGGAGTGCACTACCATGGTCTCAGGGTTGTGGGCACCGGCAATAGTAGCAGTGGCAACGCTAGCTGGCTTCGTCCGGATGTTATGATCCTGATTGCCCTCATGCTGCTGCTGCTGCTGCTGCTGCTGCTTCTGCTCCTCCGACTGCTACTGCTGGTTAGGCTTCACTTAACCCATACATGATCGAACCGAAGATTCTGGAGTTGCTTTGCGGTTATGAACTATCTGACACGAAAGGCACATCTTCTCAAAAAAAGTCCCTCGCGGGCACATCCGCGGCCTTCTGATCACCGTGTCGGGCTACCATTGCGAGAAGCCGGGTTGCTGCAGGATGCAGGCAGAAAACAATGCAGATGATTTGCTGAGTGTGCACAAGGAGTGGAAGTGGTTGTATTGGCTGTATTTAAGCCTGCGCCGAGCGATCCTGATGTTCTAGGCGGGGCTCCATCTTCAGGCAGTAATTGGCAGTAACATTCCTGGCAGCAGACAGCGCTTGTTTTAACGCCCAGTGAATGTAAGTAGTTTCAGTTCGCAAAGTTTTGGTTTCGAACATGCCCAGACTCCCTGGACCCACAGCTAGTAAAAATTCTCTGGAGGTTGCCATCCTCAGATTGCAGACAGACGTGGCACCTTGGCTCATGATGTCGAAACCAAGGCACAAGCATTTCAGCTGGCAGGAAGCGAGAAGTCGGTAGTATGTCGTGGTCCAGATTTGTCGGCGGCAGAAAACTCATATCCGGCGAGGGCTGTTGTGCCCTGCTGCACCAAGGGGACAACGTCAGCCACCGATTTCCGTTTTGTGGTTTCGTTCGGATGTCTTCGGAATGGGTAGTGGGCCGGGTTCCACTGGCACGTTCCTCAGATGTGTCCACTGCATGCAAAAGTCGTATAGCTGCACTTGCGGTAAGTTTTGTTGCGTTGTCTGTCCTTGTGTCTTGAAGTCTGGATTCCGAAGGTTTCGAATCCACCAAGCAAGCCGGGACTGTCAAACCAGTGCAATCGCGCGGCAAACATGAAAGCCCGGTCCCTCAGCCTAGAAGCCCTTGTACCCACCGTCAGCTCCCATCCCTTGAAGTGCAAGGTATTTTTTGGTGCTCAGTTCTGTGCTTTGCGCAGCGCTTGGATGATGGCACAGGCGTTGCTTGTGGTATTGGAGGCGCACGAAGATCAAACACACCGCATGACATGTCGTTCCTGACTCTGTGGGTATGTTTTTTCTTCTCGGGTTTGTAGTCTACTATAGTGTGTGTTTTGGAAATTCTGCAAAAAGAAGCATCACCATGCCCTGCGGCCTGCGGGTCCATGCGCTTATATGAACTATAGTAACTATAGGCCCTACAACTACCAAACACGGTTCCCGGGACATCTTATATACGATACTGCATAGGCACATGGACCCTGGACCCTATGGAGCCGTATAGTAGAGCTCACGACACCCCATACTGAACCCTATCAAGGCTTAATGAAATCAAAACAGCAGCACATGGACCCGCTGTTTTTCAGAAATAGCAACTTGAATCCAGAGAGGCTGCGATTGCATATTTTTCGAGTATCGTGTTGAATACATACGGATCCTTACCATGTACGATCTTTAGCTGACAAACATACATAGGGCTTTCTGGGTAGACCGTTGCAGCTTCGCAACGCCACTTGCCAAACTCAGATCCCGAAACCTGCATGTCTGTAATCCCGGCAACTCCGAAACTCCAACGTATCCCTACACCCAAAACCATGAATGAGGATTACTTGGTCCCTTAGGGTATGTTAAAGTTTCACGAAGTTTGAGTTCAGACTTCTCGCTTCGGGGGATCAAAGTGAGGTTTTGTTTTTTTTCGGCGGGTTGGGTTGGGGTTGTACTTGAACTTTTTCCTTGGGCTTGTAAGGAAGTGTGGGGATGTTTAATGTAGGACCTTAATATTAAGACTAGGGTTTGAGCGTATAGAATACTGTAAGCATAGTAACGAACCCCAAAAACCGTATTCTAATCATTAAGGCCCCTACATTACGAGTTTGCAATATCCGGGTGTCAAAGCCTTCCTGAACAGAAAACCTTGAACGCTACACCTTGGCACCGGTATTTTAAACCCTACGTCCGAAACCCTACGTCCGAAGCCCTATAAGTCCTAAAACCCTGGACCTTGAAACCTATAACCCTAAACCCGAAACCCGAAATTCTAAACCCCAAAGCCCTAAAGCCCAAAACTCGAAACCCCTAATTAAGCCCTAAGCGCTAAATCCTAAGCCCCATAACCCTAAATCCAAAACCCCAAAACCCGAAATCCTAAACCCCTAAACCCCTAAACCCTAAATCCGATACCCTACGTCCTAAAGCCCTAGACCAGGGCTCCGGGATGCTGGTCAACACCCTTGCTCTCAACGCGCTGCTGGCTGCTTTAGGCCAACGTGCCTGGCGTGCGGCGGCAAAGCTCGTGATGGAGGATTTGGGGTGTGGGGTCTCTGCCTATATTGGGTGGTTGTCAAAATTAGGGTCCCTTTTGGGGTATCCTAAATAATAGGTGCCGTATTAAAATAAGGACCCAAAAAGGGACCATAATTTTGACAACCACCCATATGGGAGTTTCCGAAATTAGGGGTACCTTATTTTGGGGTCCTTATAATAAGGAGCCTGCTATTTAGGGTGCTATATTAGGGTCCCCTATTTTCGGAAACCCCCATATTACAGTCTCCAGTGTGGTCCCGTTTCGGGGTTTCATTGTAGGCTTGTAGGATCGAATATAAAACTGGTTCAACCACAAGCCAATGGAGACAACCCCGAAGGCTCAAAATTGCCCAAAAGCCTTATATAGTATGTTCTTTGGGCCCAGAAGTCTTACAACCATGAGTCTTTGGATCCTTTGGGAATAGATAGGGTTCGGAGCTTCTAATTTCTCCATGGACTGCTACAAGAAGCTTCTTAGGGGCTGCCGAGACTTCTATGTGGAGTACGGGAATACTTGGCCTTATCATGCCCTCTCCTGTCGGACCTGTACAAGGAGAAGCTGAGGCTCACAAGCAAGAGCGAGCCCATCAGTGACACATTCATCCAGCAGGGTTTGGATGTTTACAAGAAAGCGCATCCGGAGATTTTGGAAGTGAGCATGAAGGACAAGGAGTTTCACGCAGACTCGCTCTTCTCAATGAAGTGTCCAAACTGTATTTCATTGTCAGAAAGGCAACCACACGAGCGGAAGTTACTTCAACAGTCGACACATCCGGTCCCGCCTTCGTTGGTCATCTTTATCGCCCTCGTCCTTTCAATGAAACCCATCGCGCGTGCACCTGCTGCCGCAACAGCAACTAGGGCCCTATAAGCCGTAAGCAGTATAAGCCCTAAGCCTTGCTTGTTTGAGGGTCATTTGGTCCGTGGGGTTTGACGTGAGAGCTTAGCCAAGCTTGATCTTGTATTTATAATTAACTGGCATCATTCCGACTGTCTTCCCTTCGGTTTAGGTTTCAGGGTTCCCCTTTGACTCCTTGGTCCAAACAATAGCCCAAAGCAGGTACTGCTTGTATGCTTTGAGATTCGTGTTGGGGAAGCACGCATGCCTCTATGGCTCTTGCGTAGGAGCAGAGACAAAAGGAGCCTTAATCATCCAGTCTCACCATGCGGACCCCTAAACTCTAAACCCTACAAGCCCTAAGTTGTTCGAATGCTCACAGAAACGCTTTCGGTCATAGTTGCCATGGTTGTTAGCAGCCGAGTTCTCACCTTGTCCTTTGTTGACATCGCACATGTTATAATGATTGGTTTATTTTTTTACTGTTGTTCTTATTGTTATTATCATTTGTATTTGTATTATCGTTAGTATTGTTATTTTTATCTCCATCATGTGCAGTTGCCGTGGTTGTCCATCCCTCACACAGATTATCGAGCCGAAGTATATCACAAGCCAGACAGCATCTGAGTCGAAACCCTAAACCCTAAACCCTGAACCCAGAAGCCTTAAAACCCAAGCCCTATCCTCTGACCCCGGACCACAAAACAGGCTTTAGGGTTTAGGGTTTTAGGGTTTAGGGTTCAGGGCAGTAAGTTTTGCACAGCACCCCAGCCATCCATATGATGCCGTACATACCCACTGTGGATCCCTCTCCCAGGAGCGGGTGCTTCGAAATGCCCGGGGCTCAAGACTTTAATCTAAGCCTCTAGGGGATGTATGCCGACCAAGCATAGATCCAGCAGGGTGAACCTGAACCCTAAACCCTAAACCCTAAACCCTAAACCCTCAACCCTAAACCCTAAACCCTAAACCCTAAACCCTAAACCCTAAACTATAAACTCCTTTTGTGACTAGGGTTCGGGCTTTGCTTAATGATGCAAATTGAGGATCAGGGTGATTCCTGTCTCTGTGGCTTAGTAGCTTCTGGCTCAGGGACTACTTAGACCCTAAACAACCTCCCTTTTTGAGGACCTATGAAAAGAAATCAACATAAGGAGCCCTAAAAAAAAAGGCGGGTTCTTAAGGGTCCAGGCAAACCCTAAACTGGGTTCTTCCCCTCTAGGGCTCTGATGACATGCGGGCAACTACCCGATCCCTATGATTTAGGGTTCAGGGTCTCGGGTTTAGGGTTTCGGGTCTTTTTAGGGTTCCTGACTATGAATTCCTGGTCTAAGTCCTCAAAAGCGCAGGTGATTTGGTGACAAGGTAGCCTCTGGTTACCTGGTCGGTTACATGGAAGAGGATGATGGCACTCATTTGGCTAGAACCCTGAACCCCGAAACTTGCAAACCCGATACTCTAAACCCTGAACCCCAAAAGCAAGGAATTCTAATCTGTTCTGCAGTTGGAAAAGGGCCCGTAAAAACAATAAAAAAAACCCAAAGCATGGAACCAGGTCATCTCTTTCAGCACCCTCGTCACTGCGTGTGGCGATGCAGATGAGTGGCGGCGCGCCTTGCGCCTGTCTCTCGTTTTGACCCTTCTTCCCCAAAGGGTCCAAGTATTAATATGGTAGCTACTTTGTAGGTATTTGGGCCCCAAAAGTATATACTATACTATAACTTGGACCCTTTGGGTTCCTTGGCACGGGATAGTTTAGGATTTCGACTGCTGGATAGTTTGGAATCAGCATTCTGACGACGACACGAGATGGTAAGGGTACCATGGTCCCCCAAAGCCCTAAA
Organism: Symbiodinium sp. CCMP2456; assembly: GCA_905221635.1. Classification (NCBI taxonomy): domain Eukaryota; class Dinophyceae; order Suessiales; family Symbiodiniaceae; genus Symbiodinium; species Symbiodinium sp. CCMP2456. Next base: position 22,371 of record CAJNDV010021990.1, read on the forward strand.
CAGGACCTTTGTTATTGAAGGTAAGCCTAAACCCTAAACCGTAGAACTCCCAAGTTCTGGGTAGGGAAGCTCGGGAAGCCAACTGAGGTTTTCCCAGGTTCCCCAGAGCCGTTTGCAATCGCAGCTTTGCTGAACTGCAGCTTATCAAGTTAAAGCTTACATAGGGTTTTAAAAGGCTTGAGCTTTTTTGGGTACTATTATGGTTTAGGGGTCCCTAAACCCTAAACCCTAAACCCTTTAGGGGTCTAGTGTTTAGGCTTTTAGTCTTGAGGTTTTCGAAGGTCTAAGGGCTTTAAACTTAAGGTTTTCGAGGCTGAAGGTTTCCAGAGCTCGGCTGTTAGAGTTTGGGTTTAGGGTTTAGGTGTACTATAGGGGCCTTTATGGGTTCAGGGTTTAGGGTCCTTGAAAGGGTTTCTTGCGGATTTTCTTGAGAGGCTTTGGGGTAACATAGGGGCCTTAATGATTAGAAGAGGGGTTTGGCGGTATGTTGTACTATAATCATCACAAGGAGCCCCCCAAAACCCTATTGGAATGGCTAGGGCCCTTACATTATGTACGACCCTAAACCTTAAACCCTAAACCCTAAACAGGCTTGACACCTTGAAAGCATTGAGATGATAGACACTTCAGGAAACCTCTGTCCTTTTAGTGCCATGCTAGAAATCCTGCATTACCCACAGTGAAAGGGTATACCATAATTCCCATAGTTTAGGGGTTTAGGGCTTAGGGTTAGGGTAGCCCTAAACCCGAAACCCTGAACCGCAGCATTGGCTCATATGGGTAGTTCTCTAACTTAGATGATTGGTTTCCCTCTTTGGTACCCAGAACAGTACGGCACCCTTATAGTGCTTAGATTCACAAAATAGTACGGCACCCTTATGAAGGAAGTTTAATCCCAAAAATAGTACCGGACCCTAGAAGAGACCCTAGTTTAGAGAACTACATGTAGGGACGGAGAACTCCACAAAGAGTTTCGGCTGTATAGTATCACCTGTACGACTGAAGCTTTTTGTGTAGACTTGTAGTCCGGACCTGGCGGTGTTTTGAGGCTTACCCGAACCCTAAGAAAGAAAGCTACTGATGTTGTTTGCTGATCTTCCTAGGATGTACATCACATCTTTGGCACACACACAGAGTCTCTTTCCCTGTCTCGCTTCAGCAGACATTTTATACAAGAGTGGACGATTTCGGCCCAGAAGCCTTATTAACACCAAAACCTTAAGTTCGAATATCCGAATTTTAGAGTTTAGGGTTTAGGGTTTAGGGTTTAGGGTTGTAGGGTTGTAGGGTTGTAGGGTTGTAGGGTTGTAGGGTTTAGGGTTTAGGCTTTCAACTCCAAGCCGGCAAGCCTGGCGAGACCGACACAGGCTCACATTGTCATCCGTTCCGCTGGAAACCTTGGGTGCTGCCACCACTCGGTAACAGCTGGATAATATGTATATTATGGATATATTAGGCCCTTAATAGTAGCCCGATTATAGACAGTTACTGTATGGGGGCAGTACCCAATGGAAACCACATGAACAGTAGGGGGTTCGATCAATACTTTATGTCTTTTGGTTTCTCTTGGGTCAGTGGCCTTCACAATTAGAATAGGGGTTTTGGGCTCCTTTATGATATAATAGATAAATTAAGAAGCGGTATGGGAAATAAGGCGAATCCCCAAGACTCAAAAACCCCGAAGCTGCTAAAACCTAAAGCCTAAACCCTAGACCCTAAAACCCGAAACTGCTGAGGAACCTAGTCATCTTCAACGCAGCTGCCGCTGCTGCTGCTTCTGGTGCGGACTGGCGCCTCGTCTCTCCTTAAGGATCCAAAAAGACACTTGGTACTATGTAGGGTCTATAGGGGTTTAGGGGCTTAGGGGTTTAGGGGTTTTAGGGTAGGGGCCTTAATGCTTACTATGTAGGGTCTATAGGGGTTAAGGGTCTAGGGGTTTTAGGGTAGGGGCCTTAATAATTACTACTATAGGGGTTTAGGGTCTAGGGGTTTAGGGTTTAGGGTCTAGGGGTTTGGGTTTAGGGTCTAGGGGCCGTCATAGTGACCTCGACTATTCTTTTGGGATTCCTTATTATATTTAAAGTATAATGGGCACCAAAACCCTATTCGGCTTCTACATTATGGTCTAGTTCGTGCAATCCCTGAGCCGCGACTCGCGGAGGACTAGAGGACGTGTGGCAGGATCGCGTCGTCTCTATAGGGCTGAAGTTAAAGTGTTGTGACTATGCGTTGGCGCACAGTTTAGGGTTGTTTGGGGTGTTCATTTGGGGTTCCAGGGTCACTGGTCTGTGGGTTATAAGAGGGTTCAGGGTTGACGAAGGTTGCACCCTAAGCCCTACACCCTAACCCCTCAACCCGAACCTCCAGACCCAGACCTCTTTAAACCATAAACAACAAAGCCTGTAACCTCAGAACTACTTCGCTACTGAATCGCAGTTCTTCTCGTTAAGATGTCTATGTTACCATATGTTCTGCTTCTGTAACAGGGGGTCTTTAATGTGGTTGCTCAGTCAAATCGTATTACCTTCCATGGTCGAGGTACGAAGCCCTTCCCAAGCCTCTACGATGTCATCCCAGGCCCTGATATTGGATTCTCAACAGTCAACAGACATAGTGCACAGGTTAGTAGAATTGGAGTTGGAATCATGGTAGGCACCTATAAGGCTGCTTATAAACCTAGACCATATACCCCAAATTCTGAACCCAAAACCCAAAACCCCCTAAACCCTAAACCCAAGACCCGAAACCCTAAACCCTAACTCATAAACCCTAAGCCCTAAACCCTAGACTCTAAACCCTGAGCCCTAACTCCTAAACCCTATACCCTAACTCCTAAACCGTACACTCTAGACCCTAAGCCGTCGTTCCTAAAAAAACCCTTCACCTTCAAGTCGACCCGGAGCTCGATTAGCAACAGCATTCAGGCTACTCCCAAAAGGTCCGAAGCAATGCAGGGCCTAAATAATTACTTTGTTTTTGAAGGTTTAGGGTTTAGGGTATTTTTTGGAATCCATATTATATGTATAGTATAATGGGCCCCAGCACCCTATTCTAGTTATTAAGGCCCTATATTAATTACACAGTACAAAGGGGTTTCTATAGTTCTTTTTCAGACTCTAAACCCTAAACCTAAACCCTAAGCCCGTGATTTGTTGTGGCAAATCCCCCCCCTGGTACGTACTGAGGATCTTTTGGCACTGTGGAGCCCATATGGGTGTTTCCGAAAATAGGGGACCCCAAAATAGTACCCCAAATAATAGGATCCTTATTATAAGGACCCCAAAGTTAGGTACCCCTAATTTTCGGAAACTCCCATATGAAGTCTGTGAGTCAATGAAACGAAGCCCTCCAAGCCATATGGAAACCGTGGGATGGCCTTTAGACACCTTCAAGACGACGCAGACTCTGAAATCGGAAGCCAACTGCCAAAAGCAAATTTCAAAAACCCTGCAACCCAACCAAGACCCTAAACCCTGTAACCCAAGACCCTAAACCCTGTAACCCAAGATCCTAAAGCCCTGCAACCCAAGACCCTGAACCCTAAACCACCCATCCTCACACCCTAAACCCTAAACCCTAAACCCTAAACCGAAGCAGTTCTCCCAAGGAGAGGGGCGACGATTCGCCTCAAAGATCTTCAGGATTCCGCCGCAGTGGGTTTTGGGTTTCGGGTTTAGGGGTTTTGGGTTTAGGGATTAGTGTTTAGGGTTTTAGGGTTTAGAGTTAGGGATTAGGGATTAGGGTTCTGGGTTTAGGTATTAGGGTTTAGGGTTTTAGGGTTTAGAGTTTTAGGGTTTAGGGTTTTGGGTTTAGGATCTTTCTATGGTTTCCTGGACCCTACTATACAAAACCTCCCTTTTGGAATTCTTATTATGATTTCGTTGTATAAGTCCTTACTCACAACGGTATGTTCTTTGGGGTTAAGGTTTAGGGTTTAGGGATTCGGGATTAAAATGGATTAAAGGTTTAGGGTTTAGGGAATAAAGGGCTGCTTTAGGTATTCAAGGGTTTAGGGTGTAGGGATTGGGGATTAAACTGGATTATATACAGGGTTTATTTAGGGTTTAGGGAATAAAGGGTTTAGGGTCAGGGGTTTAGGTTTTAGGTATTAAAGGGTTTAGGGTTTTGGAGTCAGGGGTTTGGGGTTTAGGGAATACAGGGTTTAGGGTCAGGGGTTTAGGGTTTGGGTATTAAAGGGCTTAGGGTTTAGGGATTGGGGATTAAAATGGATTATGTAAAGGGTGTATTTAGGGTTTAGGGATTAAGGGGTTTAGGGTCAGGGGTTTAGGTTTTAGGTATTAAAGGGCTTAGGGTTTTAGAGTCAGGGGTTTGGGGTTTCGGGAAGAAACGGTTTAGGGTCAGGGGTTAAGGGTTTAGGGATTCGGGATTAAAATGGACCAGGGGTAGGGACCGAAGTTGTTTTGTAGGGTTTCCTGGACCCTATAAAAAAGCCTCCTTTTCGGGATCCTTAAAAATTGCTTCTTTATATAAGTCCTCAATAAGGTGGGCTCTTTGGGGTTAAGGTTGGGGTTTACGGGTTTAGGATTACAAGGTTTAGGGTCAGGGGTGTGGGTTTTAGGTTTAGGGTCAGGGGTTTGAAGTTTAGGCATTAAAGGGTTTAGGGTCAGGGGTTTAGGGTTTAGGGAGTGAAGGGTTTAGAGTGAGGGGTTTGGGGATTAGGGATTAAAGGGTTTAGCGTCAGGGTTCAGGGTTTAGGGGTTTAGAGATTAAAGGGTTTCGGGTTTGGGGTCCAGGGTTTAGGGTTTCAGATGCGGAATTTCAGGGCTTCATAATGAGGATCCGAAGATCCATCTGTCCATGTTTGGGTTTATCATGTTTTGGAGCCGGAGCCTTCGGATTTTGCCGTTTCGGGTCCTGGGCTTTCGACCCTAAACCCTAAACACTAAACACTAGACCCTTAAATTAACCTAAACCCTAAACCCTAAACCCAAAACCCTATAATCCCTACACCTTTAAAATCCCGAAAGGAAGCAAAAGACAGCGACCCTGCAAACGAGAAGCACGCCTGAACGACCTCGAAGTCTTGCGATTTTTTTGTTGCTGGCTCAGGAGCACGCTACGAGGCCTAAGCCACTCAGAACTTAGCCTTAAATCGAAGTGAATTGCTGCGCGAAAGATACCTCGCTGAAGCTTGCGGCTCCGAAGATTAAAAAACCTCCTAAACCCCGAAACCCGAAGCCCTCAAACCCTCAACCCTTCAAAAAAAAACAAATGCAACCCCTGAACTTTCCAAACCCTAAATCCTTAAACCTTAAACCCTCAACGCAACCCTAAGTTTCCCTAATTGGAGGGTCGGGGGACTTAGTAAGTAGGTAAAAAGTAGACTTATAAGTACCCTAACAGGGACCCTAATTAGGGTTGTGATACTTATAACTCCATAAAATAACTACTTACTAAGTCCCCCGACCCTAAACCCTAAACCCTAAACCCTGAACCCTAAACCCTCCACGTAAGTCTTGTTTCCAGTCGGAACCTGCCAGCCGAGCCACCATGAACCACGGCTTG
>CAJNDV010021990.1:34044-44350 GCA_905221635.1 Symbiodinium sp. CCMP2456
GCACGTAGTCGTCCATGTCGATATCCCCCGGGAGCTCGTCGGCCTCTTCGTCGACTTGGTAGGTATCCTCGTCATCGTGGTCATTCTCGATGAGGCGTTGTAGGTCGTCTCTTGTCGCCCGAATCGCAAAAAAGCCTCCGAGTTCTTCCGGGGAAGCCAGCCTCACGTGCTCCGGCGCGCATAGTTGACAGCGACCTCCTCTAGCGATCCAGTAGTTCTCTTGCTGTCTTCCTATAACAACTCCGGGGCCGCGCCAGGCTCCTTTCTTGTTGTTCTTGTCCTTCCGCCAGTAGAAGGCCATTTCTCCATTGGCGAGGTCTCGTCCGCGAACCCGGGCCCGTTGTAGACTTCCACGACGTAGTTTCTCATCAGCCCGCACCTTGTAGAACGCAATCTTGGCGGCTGCCCTGATTGCATCTCGGCGCCGCTGCGCGTCGTCAGGGGTTCTTGCTATCCATTCTCCATCGTCGATCTCCTGCTCGACGATGTCCTCATCATCCCGCGGGACCTTCCCGAACATGATCTGGCAGGGGGCCCATCCGCATTTGCGCCGTAGGGTGTTCTTCGCCGAGGAGGTGGCGGCAATGGCAATCTCTACCTCGTCGATCTTCTTAAAGATCTCTTTCCACCACTTCCCATGTCTCTCAGCAAAACCGGCTTGCCAGTGTGCTTGACCAGCGCTGGTCTGCAGGTCGATCCGAAACCAGTCACTGAGTCGCGAGAAAGCGTCCTGGATCCCGGTCTCGAGGTCCAGGGAGATCACCTTCGGGGCCCCAAAGATCTGTATCCAATGCTTCAGGAAGACCTTCTCCAGGGTGTCGCCGGTCTGGTTCTGGACCTTGACGACAACGTGGTAGCTCGAAGCACAATCGATCATCGAGAGAAGTTTCTGCTTCTTGCCGGAGATGTCGAAGGCGAAGAAGATATCTACAGCCACCACGTCGTTGAGCTCGAGCAACTTGGGCTCAGAGGCCGGCTTCGGGCTCTTCGGCCCAGCGCATCTTTGGCATGTTTCACAAACCAAGGACCGTGACCCTTTGAGGACTTCTTCGCTGGCACCTGCTAGCCGAAGATGCCTAGTCAGGTCGGCGCTCGAGGGGTGGCCGAGGTTCTGATGCAGGCGCCTGAGGATGATCGCCACATCCTTCTTCACGTCTTTTCCAAAGGTTATTCCGCTTGCTCCTTCGCGAACTGGTCGGTCAAGCACATCCTCCCTTGGATGATCTTCGTTGATCTCGATGTCAAAGCCTGGGCCATCAGCGCTCGTGGAAACCATTGCCTCGTGGTAGGCGGCCTTCCGCACCTTGTAGAAGCGGGTGTCGCCGAAATGATGCTCGGTCACGTTCCCGAGCTCTTGTAGTTTTCGGTAGACGATCTCCTCATGCCGCCCAGATTCCTTTGAGACATCCACCACCAGACTCCCATGTAACAGAACATGTGCTCTGCCACATTCATTGAGGATTTCATGGAACTCATCTCGGGGTCGCTCATGGGCAAATCCTTGTCCTTTGTTGTAGTAGTTCACGGCATCGTCTGGTGGATGAAACCATAGCACGCCAGGACGTAGAGACTCAATGGCCTCGTGTAGTCGTTGCCTTCCGTCTCCTCCAAGAACATCTCGCCATTCAAGAGGTTCGATGAAGTCGACACCGTCGACCTTCGCCACTTCCAGCGTCTGACTCCACCCTCCGATCTCGAAGAGCGCGGGGCCTGTGGATGCCTCAGGAAAGAGATGGGCCCTCGCAGTGGACAAAGAAGTTAAAGACCACGTCAGAAAAGCGCTAGCTCGAATGGCGGTCTTCCATAGCGACTTGCGAGTACTGTACTTAGGCATCAGTTTCGGGGCAGCAGACTCCTTGTCCTTGTTGTCGTGGAAGGTCCGAAGCATCTTCCGGTCGGGGGTCAAGTGTCTCAGATCAGGCACCGGAAATCCCCATTGACGAAGTCGCTTCTTCTCATTCTTGGTGCTCTCGACGATGGACCTCGTAGTAAAGCAAGCCACCATCCACCTGTGTCCATCCTTCCATGTTTCGGTAGCGTGCCGGAAATCGGCACGAAGTACCGCAACTTCCCCCTTTGTAGGCAGCACAGTCCCGGGGATCGCGTTCCCTTTCTCGTCCTCGAGGTAGGTCTTGGTAAAGTCCTTTCCGTCCCTGGCCTGTAGTGGGGCTTCGCACCACACTCCTCCTCCGACATAGTCGCCTCCACATGTGACGTAGTTGTAGGTCCCTTTCAGATTGTTCCGATCAATGTGCATGTCGGCCTTCTGGTCAAGGGAAATGCACAATGACGTCCATCTTGCCTCGGGACAGCGATGGTGGATGTAGTGCTTCAAGTAAATCGCCAGGGACGCGTAGTCGGCAGTTCGGTTGCATATCCCCCGGAAATTGCCTTGGCTGTAGTACCCCAAAGAAAGACGATGCTTTGGATCATCACTCTCCTTGAAAGTGCCTGGGCGTGCCGCGGATGATCTTCGGGGGAAAAGTTCTCCTTCAGGGCCGAACACCGTCTCTAGGATGAGGGTCAGGGTTTCTTGTGAGAAATCCTCGGCAAGGAGACGGTCTTTGATAAGCTCCTCGACGGGATCGGCGAGGATCGTCACCTGGTCGGGGTCCCCAGCCTCGGAATCTAGGTCTGAGTCACCAAGGATCTCTGCATTGGCATAGGTTGGATCCCTGTGACAAGTCTCACGCCCGTCTGTGCCCTCGTCCTTGTGGTAGATCTCGTTCTCGCTCTCCATCTGATCCGGTGGTGGGTGTCCCTGACAGGGTCCAGCACTTTCGCCATCGCCATTAACCAGTGCCTTGACGGTGCGGTTGTAGTAGATCTCGTCCTCGTCCGTTGCCGCCTTGTCCGAGTGCAATCCACTTCCAAGTTGTTCATAGCTAGGGAGGTAGTAGAGCTCGTCCTCGATAACGCCTTGGTCGTGGTTCTCGGCCTCCTTGTAGTCAAGCTCGTCCACGAACCTCGCAGACCGCCGTCGTCGTGGTCCTGTGGTGCAGCGAGGCGGGTCTCGAGGGCCTGGATCTCCTCCTTCATTTCCTGAGGTGGCTCGATTCCCATCCGGGCGACCCCTTTGTCCATCTCCGTTCTTCGCTTCCCCGAACGTTGGGAACTCGAACTCGCCGGTGTAGTCATCATGGCCTTTGCGGTCGGAACGGGTAGCTGGATGCCCTTGGCGACCTCCTTGGCGTATCCCTTCCCCTTCTTTTCTGCCATAGACTGTACCTCGGCCCATGACAAGTCGCTGCTCCCCGCGCTCGACACGAAGTCCTCGGGATTGATCACCGCATACTTTTCCGGATTGGTCATCTTCTCCAGGATCGTTGGCTCCTTCTCGAAGTCCTTGTCCGTCTGGTTCCTGAACCACATCACGTAGCGCTTCAGGTCCGGGTGCATGTTGGCCCCATTGACCCTCTCCTCCTGGTCGGCCCACCTGCCGTAGGAGATGGGGATCTGCTCGTAGGTGTTGCCCTTGTGCTTGCCGATGGTCATGACCGTCGTCGGGGGCGTCGCGTAGTAGTCCCGGATGTTCCGCATGAGCGCTCCCCTCGTGACCTTCTCGCTGTACGGAAGTCCCACGCGGTCCGCTTCCAGCTTCAAGTCCGCCAACCGCATGGATGACAGCCCCTTCGGTAGTCCATGACCGTCGGCTTCTTGCTTCATCTCGGTGATTGCGCTCCGAAGCTCCACATTGGTCCACCCCGGCAAAGGAGAAAGACCCATCGCCGTCGCCTCGGCCAGCAGCTCGGTCCTCGAGAGTTGCCACGTTGGGCGCTGGGCCATCACACGACGCAATCGGGAAGGAGGAGCTGGGATCACAAAGTTCTCTACGATTGAACACTGTTCGGCCGACCCACAAGCATTGGTGACAGGGCTTCGCAAGATGACGAACTCCTTCCCACATGTCATGAACTGTTGGCAGTCCTCGAAGTGTCTTGCAGCTAACAGCGTGTGTGGCCCTGACGCTACCAAGCACTCGATGGAGATTATCGCGAAGCAGTGACTGGGAGGTTTGCCAATTGTCCGTAGAGAAAAAGGTCTTCCGGGGTATCACGTGAACTCTGATCAATGAGGCCTCGGTCTCTAGCCAAAAGTCGGATGAGATCTTTGTGGTTTGCCACCATCTGATGAAGCCATCTACAGGAAGAACATCACTGCTAAGAAGATTCTTGATTTCGGGAGGGATCTTCTTCTCATAGAAAACCTGTGGGTACGACACATTCACAACTGCATGGGCGCGCTGTACCTACCATGTACGAGCACTGATGCTCGATGATCTGAATCTCTCCTCGGATGCACTTGCTGGCATCCCAAGCCTTTGGCTGTGCACAAACAGGAACGCCATTCGGCCCATGATGTACATTCAGAGCTGGGTGACCACTCGTCGTTGTCTCCAAAGGTAGTTCCTTCACCCCGACTGACCTGAAGTCCGCCACGTGGAGGTCCATGTCGTAAATCATGCCAAGGGACGCCAAAGCGCTGCGACTGATGAGGAGGGGAAGGTCGCCATGCACGACGGCGGCTCGGATCAGCGCCCACTTGTCCCCGAGTTTCACCGGGACAACAACGGCATATGTAGCATGATATACTCGAGAAGCCCCAAAGCGGAAACTGTCCTGCTCCTTTAGCAGTGGCACATCGACACCGCTCTGCTTCATGTACTCGACGAACCTCTGCAGCCACGAAGTTCCCATCACCGATTTAGTGCATGCACAGTCCGTGATGGCCAGGAGCCTGTCTCCGATCGTCTGACTGGTCTCAAAGATCGCGTGGGCGGTCTGCACATTCTCCTTGGGATTCTCGCGCCCCTTGGCCGCGTTGGCAGGACACTGTGGGTCTCTGTGCCAGTGCCCCTTTTGCTTGCAAACACTGCAGTAGGACTTAGATTTTGCTAAAGCAATCTTGTCCTCCGTGGCCTTGCGCAGTGCTTCCTGGTCCAGGCCCCTCGCCTTCAGCACGTCCTTGTACTGCATCTTCGCGGTCATGTACGCCTCGAACACCTCCCCCGCCTCCGTGTCGCCGTTCTCGAAGGGGAACTCGTCCGGGGAGTCGTTCTCCGCGCCATCTTAACGGTGTTGGGCTTCACTCCCTTGTCCCAAAGTCGCCCGCGGTCTCGGTCCCAGGCCTTCTTGAGACTCTTCTCGTGTAGAACTGCAGCACGCTGTAGTTTTGTCGTGACGTACTCGTTGGAAACGCTTCCCAGGATCGACAGCTCCTCGGCCTGAGTGAGGCCCAATGCCTGTAGGTAGGCCCACGCTCGAGCCGTCTCCGGTAGCTTGCAATCTACCTCCAACAGCCTGGCATATGACCTGTCGAAGAGGCCGTTGAACTCGCGGATCGATTGCTGAGGGCCCCGTCGTAGTTTCTTGAAGAAGCCGTTGAGGGCCTCGCCGATCTTGCCTATTTCAACTTCCTGGTAGCGCTCCATGACCCAGCTTTTGAAGTGCTCGATGCCGTTTTCGCAAGCTAGCTCAGACACCTGAAGCTCCTCAGCCTCGATCCAGGCGCGCCCCTGGAGGTTCTGGTAGAGCAGCAAAGCTTGACGATCACGAGGAGTACGAGTGAGCTTCGACCAGGCGTCTATCTGACGGATGTACGATCTCGCACTGCAGCCCAGCTTCTCCCCAACGTCTTCCGCTGCGAAGACAGGAACGGTCACCTTCTCGTTGATACCACCTCGTCGTTCGCCGACGCCGGCACCATCCATGCCACTTAGATTCTCCACTTCCCCACCCGGCACGGCAGGGTCACCATCACCCCACGTTGCACCCGAACTCCTCTTTGTCGTAGAGGTCGAAGTCGTCCGTTGCCATCCCGTAGTCCGCCGTGTAGGTGGGGCGTCTGCGCCCGGGTCCGGGTCTCCGGAGGATCCAGTAGTAGTTGTAGACGGTGTAGGCCAATTTCCGGTGTTCCACCCCGTCCACCATCCGTGGTCATTCCACCTGGTAGCATGTGGGTCTTCGCTGTGATCTTGTTCTCCTGTCGGGGAATCCGGAGTCATAGATGCCCCGATCCACGGCTCATAGCTCCATCTGCGTCGCCACCAATCATCGTCTCGGGTGTTCCAAAGACTGTCTCCGAATCCTCGCCACTTGTGGCGGTCCCAACCGCCATCGTAGTCGTCCCAGTTTTCACCAGCACGGCCATCATCGTCACGAGGAAGCTCACTATGGTCTGCTTGACTCCCATCGGCTGTTGCAGCGGAATCCATTCTCGCTCCAGCTGGAGCCTCCCCAGGATCGCCTCTCCTCCATGCCCGACGTCCTCTCGTGGACGAAGGGCCGTCATTGGCATGAAGATCTTCGCCTTGTCGATGCACACGCTGCGCCGCCTCGGCCCAAGGATCAACAGGAACAGGTTCGACACGTGGGTCACTGCCACCGGCAGCCGACATGAAGAGCCCGCGGGCTCCGCTACCAATCTAAAACACTAAGAAGACGCACCGGCCTTTTCTCGCAAAACAGACACTCGTGAGCCTCGTGGTTCCGCGGAGTTCTGCAATTCACAACCGATCGCACTCTGATGGACTGTTCACAGAGTTCTGCAATTCACAACGGCTGATCGCACTTCGCTGGACACAGAAGCTCCTACAGATTTACAGTTCCTATAAATGGGGGATACTTCCCAAATCAGAATAGTAAATCCTAATACACAACCCCTACATTGATTTTGCTATATGGGTGGTTGTCAAAATTAGGGTCCCTTTTGGGGTCCTTATGATAATACGGCACCTATTATTTAGGGTACCCCAAAAGGGACCCTAATTTTGACAACTACCCATATAGGTACTTTGGACCCTTTGGGATTGGCAAACACCAGACGTGTTACCCAAAGGGTCCAAGTATCGTTATAGTAGGGTTTAGGGCTCAGGGTTTAGGGTCCAAGTATCAGTATGGTAGGCTCGTAGTAGATATGTGGGCCCCCAGATGTACATGTACTATACTATTTGGACCGTGTGGGTTGCCTTCCATGAACCCCACCACACTCACCCACATGCCACATGCAGTCTTTATGGCTCCGGCAGCCCTGCACACAACTTGACCCAAACATGTCCAAACCACCACCGAAGTTCTGGGGCAGTAAGCTTTCGAGCCCTCGAGTCTTAAGGTTGTAGGGCTTCAAACGTCTGCCCAATCGCACGGAACCATACTGCAGTAACGACGCCCTAAAAAGCACTAGATCCGAAACCCTAAACCCTAAACCCTAAGCCCTAAACCCTAAACCCTAAACCCTAAACCTTAAACCTCTAGCCTCAACTCCACAGTTCTCATGAGGTTTAGGGTTTAGAGCTTAGGGCCCTACTAGGCAAGTCTTGGAACCCCCTAACAAAAATCCGCAACCCTAAACCCCAAACCCTAAAACCCAACAAGAGGATCCATGACAAACGTGAAAGCTCTAATCTGAGCGAGCTTTTGCAGGAGAAAGGGGACTACTGCACTTTAAAAAACCCTAACCCTAACCCTAACCCTAAACCCTAAACCCTAAACCCTAAAACCCAACAAGAAGCCCAGCGATGTCCCAGGTGCCCGTTGGGAACAGGGGCTGTGGCTCTTCACGAGATCGCCCCTGCTCTTTGCCTGACCTGAGCCCAGGGCTTTCTTTGGGAATTGCTGGGCTTTGCAGGGTTTAGGGTTTAGGGTTTAGGGTTTAGGGTTTAGTGGGCTTTGAAGGGTTCCTTAAAGGCTTTTAAGAGGATCTATAGGGTTTTTACATCCGTAAAGGCTACTTTTAAGGGATTTGTAGGGGGGTGTAGGGGGTTTTAGGGTTCCTTTGAAGGGTTCCTGAAAGGCTTCTTTCAAGGGATCGATAGGGTGTGGGGTTGGTTTAGGGTTTAGTGTTTAGGTGCTTAGTAATAGTTACAAGTACCGCTTATAGTTCCCCGATGATTCGCTATCCCCAAAAGGCAATCTAATAATGGAGGCTCAGTGATTAATTCAGATGACACCAATTGTTATGGACACTCGTAGCTGTGTAGGTGTACTGTCAGTAAGGTAGCTACAGACGGCTGTAGCGGCTATACTCCAACTGCGCTACGTATACCTGTTCGACACTTAGGTAGCCTCATCGAGCCCTACCCGCCGCAGGTATGCGTACCTGTATATACGGGTGTTTCCATATACTACCCAGCGAACCCCCCGGCACAAGCCCTTCGCATAAGCCGGGTACGAACCCTGCAACCCAAAAACAGCAAACATTTCTATGAAAAACTGTAAGCCCCTTTGAGGGCTCTTTAGATGCATAGTGTGATATACATGCTTATATAACCAATGCAAGTGTCTATTGCCTATTTCTTTATGTGGAGACCTAAAACACACATCTATACACATCTGTCTCAACATATCTACTTCTAACGTATGTTTTTACACATCTATATTTAGATACAAGCATTTTCTGTGCTCATACACCGTAACACCATAGAGTCAGAACATGTACAGCCTATACGCAATCCTGGAATTATGCACGACCCTACCCAGATCCTCCAAGATCCCTGAATTGAGGCAAACTCCTTTTATCTACAGGTTTGGGGTTTAGGGTTTAGGGTTTAGGATCTCTAGTATGATGTATGATGTGTTCCTTAGTCAAGCGATCTTGGAAAAGAAAGGTACCTTCAACCCTAGAGCCTAAAGTCCCAAACCCTGAACCCTTTTCGAGGTCTGAAGCATACGGCATTTTCCTGAAGGGATCTTGGAAGATCTAGGCCTCCTCACATAGGAGCTCTACTCATGGTATATATATATATATATGAAGGCATATTCTTTAACGCATATTCGAAGATCGAGGGACCCATACCCTATATTTAGGGTTTAGGATCGAGGGACCCATAACCCTATATTTAGGGTTTAGGGTTTAGGCGGCGTAGTCCTTCAGCGATGTTCGACGATCTTGGACTCGTTCCCTGAGGGTCCATGTAAGTATATACATTGGCCCCAAAGTACCTATATAGGGACTACTTTCAGGCCAAAGCATATACTATTTGGGTACATGGACCCTAAACCCTAAACCCTAAACCCGAAACCCTAAACCCTTAAAAATCTAAGGCCTCTTGACGTAGACCTTGCGGGCGCCAACGCCTTGGCCTCGGCCTGCGGCCGCGGCGGCTGCTGGCAGCTCACCAGGACCCTAAGGGTCCATGGTTTAGGGTTTAGGGTTTAGGGTATTCATATAGCATATTCATGGGTCCTAAAGTACCTTTTTAGGGACTACATTAAGGCCAATGTATGTACTATATGAGTACATGGACCCTTAGGGGGAGCACTTGAACCCCTATGGGGTGGTTTGGGGCTTACCCATATAGGCCCTAAAGTAGTTCCTCTTTTCGGGGGCTCATAATTTGAATCCCATAAGGTAATCCCCAAAAGGAACTACTATGGGGCCTATGGGTAGGGCTTAGGGATGGATCCTAGAGTTCAAAGCCCTCTTAAAGGGTTCTTTTACGGTTTCCGTTAAGGGCTCTTTGATGGGTTTTCCTGCAATCAGGTGTCAGAACGATTCCTTTCTGAAGGTTTCGCGTTTAGCGAAGCGTGTTATAAGTTTCGTAAGGTTTGCTACAAAGGTTGTAGAAAGTCTCTCATATTACATTAGGGTCTCATAGCTATGGCATGTCCCGGGTGGTTTTAAAGGCTTCATAATTTTACACTTGCTGCTCATTCTGAACAGGGTTTCGAAACTGTTGGGTGTAGAGTTTAGGGTAGGGCTTCAGGATTTGCAGGATGCATTGCGTATAGAATTCGCGTTTGTGTTTTTTGTGAAATGACGACTTCAAAATGAAGTTGGCTGCGAAGCTAGCGAGTCGCCGTGGCTACAAGAAAGGTCAGAAGATGTCGCTCAGCCGGAAGCGTCAGCGGAAAATGAAGCAAGGCACCACCATCAAGGGTGGCAAAGTGACACGTTTCAGTGCCGCCTTGTACAACAAGCTGAAGCAGGCTGACGGCCTCTTGGCCAATGACAACCGGAGACGCGCTAGGATAGGCGGAGTTTATGGCAGGCTTATGGGTATCCAAGCCAGGATTGACGAGTTGCTCCAATATGGCACTGAGAATGACGATGAAGAGATTGAAGCTCTCAAGCGAGAGCAGAACGAGATCGCCAGCCAGTTTGACGGTATTATCGGTTTATCACAGTTTCATGGGTGGCATCATGGTTTCAGAAGGGTTTCAGGATATTAGACAAGTTGTGTGAGGATTCCGACGTACACAAGGGTTTGGTCGAAGTTACAGCGGGGGGCTCACCCTACACCCTAAAACCTAAGCCCCACAAAACCCTAAACCCTAAAACCTGAACCCTAAACCCGAGACCCCAAACC